>SMSQ01000042.1:90286-104881 GCA_019453375.1 Ctenoplectra terminalis
CGCATAATAAGAAATTCGTGTGGCGCCATGGACAAACCATGTAAAATGGGCGCGGCAGTCAACGTGTTAACACGTTGCGTACGGGAGACCAGATATCTCGTCTTTAGCAATCGGAACGTTGTGGCTGGGAGACGAGATATCTCGTTTTCAGGTTTCTTAGATTCGATCGACGATTTAAGGAACTTAAAATAGACTTTCTTGTTACGTTACCAGGGTAACGAAGTCTTCCGTATTCCCTTAACAAATGATTGGCGGAAAAAAAAGATTATTCAAAGAATTATTCAAACTTGTAAAATAAGTAATTAAAATTTTTAAAAATGTAAAAAATGTAAAAGATGTATAAAAAATATATTTAAGAATACTTTATGCGAATATCTGCTACCAAATGCGAATTAAAAAAGTGAATATACGCATCGTATAAAGTGTTTCTAGAGCGCCGTACGCGATGTGTTAATAAGCAATAGACGCATAATATTTTATGTTTCACAATACATTATTATTTTACGTAGGATACATTTTGCTCTACTATCTTTCTCGCGTTTAACAAATAAGGCTTTATGTTTATATAAACACTGTCGGACGAAGTTGCTGCGCGAAGATAACGAAAGAAACTTTCGGGACAACCTAATAATTAACACGTTAAGCGTCACGCTAGTCACTGAGGACCGACGCTGAAATTTTTGTCCAGCCGTCGTTGGTTTACGAAGATTGATACTATCAATTTCCAAAAGTAATACCTTATAATTCATTAACGAGTTCTAAAATACCTTATAATGCATTAAGTCACGTTGAACAAAGTTACTATTTTCCTTTGCAGGTCTTTGCAAGTTTCTTCTTAAATTCTTAACTATTTTCCGCTCGAATGTTTTCCAATTACCATCACAGCACACGATCTAAAGGAAAGTCGAATAAAATCGGCGCGGCGTTTAACGCGTTAGAAGCGACGTTGTTCAGAAATTCATCAAAATGACAAACACATGGGATGAGATCTAGAGACGGACACAGTCGTCGCTAATGACCTAGCTGTCGATGCGACGTTAAAAAATGAAAGAAGGACACTTTGTTCAGAAATCATAAATCTCCCGTTTATGGAAAGATTTTTTCTTTAAATTTATTAAGAAACTTTGGTCGTCGACAACTGTCCTCGCGTAGACACATTATAAATTAATAAATTAATACATTAATAAATTAACAAGTCTATCGAAATGGTTAAAATAACCAATCAGTAATTCTTCACGGAGATGTCATAAATTTACTATGGTGGCTATCCAAGTATTTTCACGATTCTCTGTTACAAATACAGATAAAAATTTATCTGCCATGCACTGTGTATTTTTTGATATACCGTTTTTATTTCTTCTACAGTACAAATAAGTATACTTTAATCGTCGGTGGTTCTAGTATTAAACTAAATTTTTCACTCTGTTGCATGTAAATAAAATAGTACGAATTTCTACGAATCCTTGAAAAGAATATAAGAGAACACCACTATCACTTATCTCCATATTTGTCGCAAATTCAACCAAACCACTATTTCCTAAATCAAACGAATATCACTGTGGAAAAAAAGGTAATCACGCCCAAAGAAAAAACATTAGATGTAAATAAAATAGTACGAATTTCTACGAATCCTTGAAAAGAATATAGGAAGACACCACTATCACTTATCTTCATATTTACCGCAAAATCAACCAAACCACTATTTACTAAACCAAACGAATATCACTGTGGAAAACAAGGCAACCACGCCCAAAGAAATTACCGTACACCTGGACAAGGTGAGAATTAAATTCGAGCATTTTTAAAAGCGCCCTATGCGAGCATCCGAGCCGTTCGATTCTCGAAACCTCAAAAACTACCCAAGCTGGTCCATCGAAAGAGCCACAACCGATCCAACCAAAATGATCGCGAAAAAGAAAAATATATATATATATATATATGTACCGATTGATCGTAGTTACACAGAGAGTAGGATCCGCGCCGGAGTAACTCTATTTAAAACCGTTCGATTAAATGTTTACCGATTTTTCAGTCCCAGCCGCGCTTTCGAAACGTCGCTCATAAGCCACAAAGCGCTGACACTTGCACACTGTAAGCTGAACCATTCACAGCGGTGCACGCTCACCATCACAATATCATCGGTGAACGAACATTCCTCTCGTTTATCCCGCTTATTTCACTGCTGCATATCTATACGAGCGCGTCTCGCGCGTTAGCGCATCGACAATCGTAACTGCTTGCGTATGGCACGACTCATGGCTTATGCCCCATGTACGTACAAGCATCGGCCAGGACGAATCTACATTTATACAGGGAGCCAGGAACGAAGCTTGGCCTCTGCCTCGATATTCCCAGTTATCTATCTTCGATATACGCGTCTCTACGTGCGCACACAGAGGTTCGTAAAAGGCCGCGTTTCCTAGGGCGCTCTTTTTTCACCGGATATTTATTTTGCCGTACAGCTTTGCCGTTTCGCGCTTAATCGATACGTTACCAAGAGGAATGTTTGAATTATACAAGGCTGGTTCTTTCTGTACCCCCGTCTTTAGCCCCGCTTTTTTCGACCGACCGCGTCTCGTCTAAGCTGAAACGCGAATATTTGCCCGATACCCTTTCGAAACGGTACATAGGAACTCCTGTGTATAGAAACTCTCCGTTTTATTTCCTCGGGCTTGTTACTTTCATGTAAATTCGCGACGCTCAAAGCTGCCTTAAATGAGACATCTCCTTTTTGGTTCCCCGTATGTGATAAAAATATAAACGATGAAAATTGTATCGGGGACTGAAAGTTTGGAATCATTACGAGGGTATTTCAGGGGATGCGGCAATTTATGAGCAGAAATAATTTAGAATTATTGGGTTAGGTTATTATTACCCTGACAAAAATGTATCGAAATGTAGAACACTGTTATTAATACCGTGGGTATTAAATTTCTGCGATGGAAAGACGGAATATTTCCGGCAAGGTAATTTTATTATTTACCATCGCTGGAGGTGAGTGGCAAGATATAAGAGATTCGGTTATTTCGGAAAAAATTGTTGATATAAACTGATCTTATGAATCTTCCATGCTCGAAATTCACCATTCATCTGCCAATTACACAGAAATAGTTCGAAGCTGCAATACAAATTTGGTTGATTTCAAATTTATAACAAAATTAGAGGATTGTATATCAACGCTAGGTACCTATACAGTATCTAGTTCTTTCTCTTTTTCTTCTTCCGTTTTAAAGAAAATAAATATAAAGCGATACCGCATTTTGTCCACTTATTTTTATAGCCTCTTGGCGCGAACACAAGCGAACGGTCCACGTTGTAAAATATTAAATTTCAAGATTATTTAACTTCGTCCCACGGCGTCTACCGCATCTAAGTGCACCACTCTGACAGTAGAAACTTTATTTTCCTCCGCCAATATTTATTTTCAATATAGCCTCTTCTATTATTACCGTGCCATCGATTTCCTATCGTTACTGATTACCAGTAAATTCCAACCCCGGTATTACGCGCGTCGCGATACCCCCATACACGTTTAAAATCGACTTAATACACTCGCGATCATCGTGGAACGCGAGTGCCTCTGTTTTTCACTCGGTTGACTCGCGATCTCCTCGGTAGCTCGTAAATCGTTATTTGTTCTTAATATAATGTTATCACGGCACCGTCTTATTGATTTCCCGTCAGTCCTGCCACCGGAGAATTCTATCCCCGGACATTAATAAATCTATCCGTCGTAGCGGCGTCCTGAAACGTGTGCAGGTCACGGATTGACGCGTCGCGACGCGACGATCGTTCGGACGGCTGCGAGGACGAAAGGGGCGTTGTTCTCGCGGGACGATCAATCACCTCGAAAAGCATTCTTCTCTTTTCTTTCCTTTCATTCCCCTATCCGTGGAAATCGTTTATTCGTTCGTTCATTACCGCGTTTGCTATTGCATTAACAATTTCATTCAGAAGGTAAAAATGGCGTACGACGCGCATTACCGATTTAACCCTCTATGGGACCGTGCGAGTTAAAAGTTACAGGCTGATGTATATATATTTGAAAAAATTAATTTTCTTCAGTTATCACTGCACTGTTAAATTTGATTACTGTATTACTGACACCACGATCCATCTACGATAATTATTAGTTAATACATTTTCGAATCGAAGTGAAAAACTGTAATCGATCGTAATTTTTTTTTCCAATAAGCCGATAAAATTCGGGCTATAGAGGGTTAATGTATCCGGACACTTGCTTATTTTTCACAGAATATTATTTATGATCTTGTCATTTAATTAATAAAATATTATATAATTATATATTATGTTATATTATATTATATTATATTGTATTGTATTATATTATATTATATTATAGTATATTATATTATATATAATTATATAATATATCTTATTAACATTAAAACTACCAAAGCGGTCAAAATGACCGGCTTGTAATTTCTCGTAGAAATTCTATAAATTTACAAAGATGCAATTTGGAGGATTTTTCACGATTTTCTGTAAAAAATATAGTCAAAAATATGTTTTCTTTAGGCTGTGTATTTTTTAGAATATCTATCATTTTTATTTCCCGAGATACAAATAGGTCCACTTTAATCGTCGGTAGTTTAGTGTCAAATATATATTTATTTTAAATTCTTCTCGCTGTGATTGACATCTGGCATGACGTTACTAAGCAAGACAAATAAAGATGAATAAAAATATAAAAAATAGATTTAAATAGAACAGCGAGAAGAATTTCTTACGTTCCTATTCCCAAATAATTCACAATTAAGATAGTTGGATACATACGCTCATCTAGTCCTAATCAAACCTCGTTGCAACGAACTTAATTAAGATCCTGTGTATCTTTGATCCCAAAGATATCGTTGATTGACGAGCGCATTAAAATTTGAAAGGACGAATTACCAGACAACGTACCTGTACATATAATGTACCGTGACACGTATATATCCTTTGTAAATCCATGCACTTTGTAAACGCTAATTGAGATACAACTTTGTCGAACAAATGAGGATCGGTTTGATTAAACTTATCCACCCGTATCGCTTGAGAAAATTATGTAATTACCAAGTCTGTAATTTTCTGCGCCCCAATCCCTATTTTTGCCTTTCGAATTCTGATCGTTAATTATAATTGCTTAATACTGAAAAATTTGACTTTCGTACGATTACACCACTCAAGAATTATTAAACGTAGTATTATATCGTTATTATTATTTTATCGGTTACTAGAAATATATATATTTAAACGTAAATTTGCTCGAGACTCGGTTTAACCATCGACTTAATATATATATATTCCAGGATTATCCAGATACAGGTGCACACAATTTGAACTACGTTCTATTCTCCGCTTTGTTTGATCAAAGGAACGTATAGCTATTATTTTGCGAAAAAAAATAACGTACATTGAAACAGTAATATACATTACTTTGAAACAATTTGCCAAAGAAATATTCCATTTGTCCATTTTCGTAAGGAAGATTTAAAGACTTTTCAAAGAACCATTTTCTTTCATCATTTTTTTACACCGATTTATCTCATTGGAAGCATTTATTTTTTAACTCCTTGAAAAAAGAAATATACTTTTTTTTAAGTAATTTAATTTATCTACCAAATAAAATGCCTACAAATTCTTGATCGCGGAGAACGTTTAACCCTCTATAGCCCGAATTTTGTCTGCTTATCGGAGAAAAAATTACGATCGATTATATTCACTTTGATTTGTAAATGTTTTAACTAATAATTACTGTAGATGGATCTTGGTGTCGCTAGAATAATACAGTAATCAAATTTAATAGCGCAGTGATAACTGAACAAAATTAATTTTCTAAAATATAGATACATCAGTTTGTAACCTTTAAGTCACACGGTCCCATAAAGGATTAACAATAAACTGATAATCCGATTTAGATAAATAAATATCTCTGCGACGCATCTCGGAATAAATAACAGAACCAATTATAAATTCCATTAATGTTTCGTTTGAAAAATATTCTTTTCGCGTAAGTATTTACACATTAATGAAAATCTTTCTTGGCGACACGAAACGTTAAAATATCTGCTGGAATTATATCACTTGGACAAATATTTAATTTTGATCGAACGTTTATTCACTCGGTCGTTAATATAAATTTATCTGCATTTGCCCGGTGATATTCGCGAAACCGAATTAAAAAAAAAAGAAAGAAAAAAAAAATAACAGAATCTCGTTCGAATAGCATGGATAATAATGATGGTACCAGAATATACGCACAAGATACTAGCCGTAAGTGAAAGCACTAAAACCGTTAGCAAGATTATACTGGAAGCTTTAATAAAAGCCCTGAAAGCTTTTAATAAAAGCTGTACACACTTTCATTTTACGTAAGACTATAGTTTGGGGCACAAAATACCGTTGCTTAGACACGATTAAACGCAACTACCACTTCAACGATTCCGGCTACTAAATCAACTCTGTAACTACAGAGATAGCGTAATCTAGCATAACAAATCTTTGTGGTTCTGCATTCGCTATTGTTAATGGTCAAAGTTGGATCAAAAGGTAAATGGAAATCACGATGTAGTCCCTTTCGATAATTACTGTTATATGACCACCTATGCTCTATTACCATAATATTCGCGGTTAATTAGATATAATTGCTCTTGTGAAAGCTTTCATTGGACCAGACATCAAGTATTGTTGTTTCGACGCGTTGCAAAGGTTTGACGGTATATCTCGAGTTTTAACACGTTTCGTACGGCACTCTGCTCGTTCACATGCTTCCAGGACCCGCGCATTTTTTAAACGCTCCGAAAAAACTATGTACGATGCATATTTTTCATTTCGTTATTTTTCATTTCGTGATTTTTCATTTCGTGATTTTTCATTTCGTTATTTTTCATTTCGTGATATTTCATTTCGTTATTTTTCATTTCTTTATTTTTCATTTCGTTATTTTTCATTTCTTTATTTTTCATTTCGTTATTTTTCATTTCTTTATTTTTCATTTCGTTATTTTTCAATCTGTTATTTCTTTAGAATCAGGGTCAATATTGTGAAATAATTAAAGAATCGTTTCCTCGTAAATTAAAACGTGGACTTTGAAATAACAGAATTTTGTACAACGATAAAACACTTTATAAGGTACGATGCACGATCACAGATCTATCATGAAATTACTTAACAGATGGAAAAAGATGATAAAAAGTAATAGTCGATATATCGATGATTAAAAATAAATGTATGTCTTAATATTTGCTAATAAAAATTACTGTCCAGGAACGACATTACTTATGTGATAAACTAACATTAGTATCCTACAAGTCAACAGTCTCAAGACTGCCAAGCAATGCAACAAACACTTCTAAAAAAAAAAAAACACTAACTTAAAAAAAAAGAAACCAAAAATAAAACGACAAAACACAAATTTACCTTTTCCTAAAAAAATCGGTAAACCGTTTAACAAGAAGATGACTCTATCGAAATGATCTCGTAAGACCGCGCCAAGATTAAAGAACTACCGACGATTAAAGCATACCTATTTCTACCGAAAAAATCATAATGAACGGTATATAAAAAAATACGCAATGCAAGGGAAACAAAGCTTCATCTACTTTTTAAACAGAGAATCGCGGAAAATTGTCTCTAAGATGTCACAGTAAATTTATAAAATTGCTGTAAAAAATTACGAATGGGTCATTTTGACCACTTTGATAATTCTAGTGTTACAATCTACGGTTAAAACACAAACTCCTTTCAAAAGCGTGCAAGTAAAATCTTGCAGTTAAATTACAATTTTATCCAGCAATAAAAACGTTCTCGATAAGTTAACATTTATATTCCACGACAGCGGTAATTTTCGCGCAACGAAGTAGCACTATTTAATCGACAAACGACAAGCGTAGGGTATCGATAAGGCTCCACAGGGAAGGGAACGAAACGGTGGAAATCGTAGGTTTCAGAAGTTACGCGGCAATTAGAATTGATGGTTTCTCTCTGGTCGATAAACGTTCGACTAATTTCATAATTACGCGCGTAAGCTCTTGCCAACGAAATCCACGATATCCTCCGCTGCAGCGGGACACGTAACCTACAAGTTATGATAGCGCGGTATATGAGTATCGCCAGGAAAGTGGATTTGCAGGAGCACGACCCGTGTGTAACTTACCAGGACAAACTTCTGCTGGTTCGGTTCTGCCCCAGCGGAGATCTTAGACCACGATATGAAAGATTAACTAGTAAACAGAAATACGAACCTATCCCGATTGCCATCGATCACTGCTATTACCGATGTAGCCGGGAAAGCGTTTCGCGTTCGGTCATAGCACAATGCATAATTCCGAGAATACCGTTCACCCAAGAATTCCATTGGATTTAAATATCTCACGATCGACAATCGATGTGCCATTATGTAGCGCGAGCCATTTGCGGCTAATTAACGTCCGATTATAGTTTCAATCCGAGCATGGAACCGAATGGCCAAGATTCCAAGAATTTAATTATCTCGTTCGTTGAATAACCGTGTCCATTTTTCCAGACCGTCAATTCATACAGAATTTATAGTAATTTTTAACGTAAGGATTCGAGCGGATCGAATGGCGGAATGGTCACGGTAGCAGGTGTGTTTGGACTGGTTCTTGGTCCTCCATTTTATTAACCCTTACGCGCTCCTTGGAAATTCAACCATTTTTACATTTTTTGATAGCGCGAGGCGTTCGATTTGACCTGTTTGTTTAAAATATGACGTTGACGGTAGGGAACAGCTTGTTGAAATTTTCTTTGAGATATTTTACATGCGTTTGTGTAAACTTTATATTTCTGAAAGAAAAACTGAAATAACGGACTTTTTCTTAGCGGTCTTCACTTTAAGGTATGATCGTCGATTAGGGTTTGGGGATGCCTGCGAATAATCAGGTTCCGTCGTCAATGTGTTAACAAAGCTTTATCTATATTCTTTATTTGATTATTATCAGGTTTATGTTCAGCCTTACGGCTATAAAGAGTTGTCCCTACTTTCACTGATTCTCTTACTTTGCGTCTCATTTGTGTCCATTGGTCTTTTAATTTTATTCCAAAGTATCTAAGTTTAACCTTAATATAAAATAAAATGTAAAATATACATTTATATTTACATTTATAATATAAATATAAAGTAAAATATAAAATATACATTTACATTCACATTTACGTTTATAATATAAATTACTTTTAAATTTACATTTATAATATAAATACAAAATAAACATAAAATACAACATACATATTTACTAAATTTACACAAAATACACACAAAATTTAATAAACACTACAATATAAACCTTGCATTCAGATTTAATACATTCTCGAATCGCGCCACTACCGATCCCAAAGCGATTCTTCAAAATACTTTTCCCACAAACATTAATCCCCGTGTCCTATGCCTGCGATATTTTCCTCGAAACAAACAGATCACCCGGTAAAGGGTTAACATCGTTGCTGATTTAACAACCTTGCTACACTCGAGCAACCGTACCCAGACGTCGCACACGAACCTCCAGAAAATGAATTAACCGGTGGTACTTGAAGGCAATAATAATTGTTAACGTCTCGCGCACCGTATCTGAATTCCAACTATAAATAAACAGCGAGTCCAGGTACGCAACGTGCCCGTTACGCTCGCTACACACAAGAACAGTTAATGCAAGCGAACTACCTGTTCCGTCCCTGTGTTCCCTATGCATGCAGCCGAATTGCATCGGAATAAGCACCTGTGCAACCCGTATAAACTGTCGCTGCACTGGCTTACATTTTAAAATACGACTTCTTGCGCCATTTACCCGGCAACTCGATGGCGTTCCAAGAAAACCCGTGTAGAAAGACTCGCGAACAGATAGCGCATCTGTGGAACGAGTTTCAGTCGAAAGGTGTGACCATCGAACGCTACTACCGGACAGTTTCGCCTTACCATCCTCGGCATGGACACGACCCTGGCCATGGATAACGAGGATAAATGTTGCCCGTTGTAGTTGGACCATGCGTCATACTAGTTCGGTCGGTACACACGCAAGGAACAAAGTTTTCAGGCAACGTTTGTATTGTCAGCGTTTACACAGACCGTTAATAAATATCGGAAGCAGTTTTTCCGAGATGGATTCCGGCTGTCGAAACAATGAAAAATCTTCGTACACGGCAGAGCTACGCGCGGTTCGACTTTTTTACTTATGGATGCTCTAATATGTTGGCTGTTAACTTAAATTGGAACGTTCCGTTGGGAATCGTGTTGGATGGAATAAAAATTGTTAACCCTTCGTTGTAGGATTTTTTTTATTTTTCAGAGGAAACGTATTTTCGTACTCCCGTATGTAGACTGGATTTCTATGCAGGATCATATATTTGGGAATGTATTGGGTTGTCCGGAAAGTTGGTGCCGATTTTTAAGGAAAATAAGCACCTTCCGAAAATTGGCACGAACTTTCCGGACAATCCAATAATAAAAAAAAATAGAACTTTGGTTGGAAATTATTTTAGTAACCGGATATTGTAAAATGAATTATAGTTTTGATACTTTATTTATTTATTTTTTAGTGTACGTGCAATTTTGTCTATTGGTGAGTGACACTGGTAAAATAGGTCTTTTTGTTTGTTGGAGGATTATTTAGAGGAAAATTATACGATGCTGGGAATTTGTAACGTTATGTAGAAGTAAAGCAAAAAATGATATTCGCGCAAGATCAGAAATGAAAAGGAACTTAATATCCGCGGGACAATGGAACGAGGAGCATCTATTTTTACTTTACGCTTCAAGATATATTGTAATTATGCAAATGGAAATTCTGTCAATATCCAACAGACAGAACGGATGTTGGAGAAAGATTGTGTCCAATAATTATGGCCGATTGCGTTAATGTAGAGCTATTGTTGGAATCACGTTTGAAGACAGTTCCGTTAGTTTCATAATAGTTCTAGTGTCCCGCGAGCATGTATTAATACCGCAGTGCAATTTACATTGATGAATGTATCAATGATTAACGACTGTATTACTGTCATAAATTTCCAACATCGAACAAATACGATACCTACCGAATACGAATCACCGACTTCTCTAGCGTGAACTCGAAACGCTTTACAAATTCAGAAATGCAAACTTCAAACTAATTAAGTTAATTCCCTAACAAGGAGAACCTCATTCCAAAATTCTAATTACACAAACGGTGTATTCAACACGAATAGTTACCAAATTTAAATATTTTATTTATATTACTAAACTTTTCTTTGGATAAAAAATATATTGTTTGTTATACGCGTTGAATTCGTCCCAATATCTGCTAACTAATAATGAAAAAAAAATTATAGGATTATACGAGGTGGACCGATAAAAATTATCATTTTAAGTATCTTTGGAACTGTGGAAATAGTAGAAAAAATTATTTGAAATTACTGCGTGCGTAAAAAAATATCGTTAGGATTATATAATAGCTCTTTCTTTGTTAAATAATTTTTATTAGGAAAATTTTTGAAATCTTTCTTCTTTCCATAGCTGCGGACATATTTAAGGTAGTAATTTTTATTGGTCCACTTTGAATACGAGAGAATTGAAGATGACATAAAAAATTTAAAAAAAGAGCAACTGATAAAAAGTTAACTATATTTATTTTCAGACTCTCTGTGAACCAGATTATTTGACACAAAAAATGTTTCAACTAGTTCACTAACGAGAGAATTGTTTAAAGCGATCACGGCGCGCGGTTCGTTCTGCATTAGCACCATTTAACCCTCATTCGTCCCTCATTTTCCTAACTTAATTTGTCTCTTGTTATCAAATTAACGCATTGGTAAAAATGTAAATAACTAAATATGCAGATTCTTTTATCAAGAATTTCCCTGCTCTCCTCCTAACATTCGCATCGCTATGAAACTTTTTTCTGACTTCGAAATATTTTAGATTTACAAAATATACAATATCAATCATCAATATCATTACAAATCAAAGAAAATTAATTTTCTACATTTTCGTTAAAAAATAATAATGCAATATTCATAACATACTACTCTTTCATGCCTGCAATTTTTGTAAAATAAAATACTACTAAACACACTATTACCATAAATACTATTACCATATACCCTAACACCACAAATACACCATTTCAACGAGCAACTTTTCTAAAATAAAATACATCAAATTGACAGAACCTAACAAACGAGGCTTAATTACAAACGCATCCAAAACGTTCAACGCGCGAGGGATGATTTACGAATTGAAATCACATCGCGAAATTCCCTCAAATTCACTGGCGTATTGTGCAACAGAGTACAGAGATCAAAGCTAGTCGGATCAAAACTCGACAAGATGCTTCCTAATCATGATCATCGGAAACGGCTATAGCAATAGAGAGACACAGAGGTGGCTATGTAAACGTGCAACCATTGCAACACCCGCACATTCGAGCGACCATTGACGACTGCGCGTTCTCGGAGCTTAACAAAGTTCTTCTGAGTCCTAACGAGCTTACTCTTGGCAAAAGCCAGTCAAGTGTACGGCTTCCGTCGTTGCGATGCAATGGCTAACCTACATACCGACATATTATTGCACCCGATTCGCAAATACGGTGCATGTACCACTGCATGTATACCGAACGTTCCAATGTACTCTGCGATTGTTCACTCGCAGTTCCTCCTGTTGCCGCAATCTTCTACAACTTTATCGCGTTTCGCTTGTTCGACTCTTGCAAAATGTGCCGATAAATTGAAACGAGACGTCTGCATACACTGGACAGTATGTTTCTGTCATTCTACGACTTCTTTATATATATATTTTTATTTTGTGTACGAACCGGTTCGTTTTGTAATGTGCACAACAGGTAACGTTACCCGAGCTGTATTTGTTTCAACCGTGGTCTCATTTCTTTAACCCTCTATGGCCCGAATTTCGCCTGTTTATCGGAGAAAAAATTACGATTCATCACAGTTTTTCACTTTGATTTGAAAATTTTTTAAGTAATAATTACTGTAGATGGATCGTGGTATAATTACAGTAATATAGTAATAAAATTTAATAGTACAGTGATAACTAAAGAAAATTAATTTTTTAAAATATAGATACATCAGTTTGTAACTTTTAAGTCACACGGTCCCATAGAGGGTTAATAGAACTCGTTGACGAATTATAAAGTCAGTTTTCAGAAATCAACGACGATACAGTGATAACTAAATGAAATAAATTTTTTTTAAATATAAATACATTAGTTTGTAACTTTTAAGTCACACAATGTCATAGAGGGTTAAAAAGGTTTGCTGATTTTATCGAAGAAAGAAATCGTTTGATATTGGATAAAAACGAGGAATTGCGCGTATTGAATAATAAAAATTAGAAATTTTTTCTAACGTGTAATTTTGTTCATAGGTTAAGCTTTAAGTTCAATTTTGTACCTTCGTCCATTTATTTTTTTATTTTAAAGGAAAGCAACTTAACCAAATAAATAAAGTATTCATGAAGGTTTATGATTTCTTTTTTCTTCCAGAATAATAAATTAAATTTTCACCATAGTTCAGTGAAACTTAAAGAAATATAAAGGTTCAAAGAGTTAAAAAAACCGAAGCAAGATTGGGTTGAAAAAGCCTAAACATTGCAGAAAGGTTGGAAAAAGGAAAAGTTTACTTTCATACGTGTCAGAAGTCGACAAGTGTCCCCTAGCTTTTTATTCTTTTTAATTTCTCCAAGCAGTATAATAATAAAGAGATCTGTTTTAACGTTTAACAAAAATTTTAGAAAAAACATTCTCCTAAATGCACATCTTTACAAAATATAAACAGAATATAAACAGAAAATAAAGATCTTTAAATCAGAAAACCACAAGATAACATAAAGACCAACATAAATTCTCCCCAAAAATATTCACGAACTCCAGCGGAACAACGCGCACGAGACCCAATGGTTAAAACTGTGTGGCAAGTTTCGAGTACAAAAAGCACGACGAAAATCATAAAGAGACCTATTTACGTCCAAACGATACAACTCGAAAACTGACGCGTGTCGCAAAGAAATCGGAGCATTATTTCAGCACAGAAACCGTACTGCTTGACTTTCATCGAGTCGTTCTCCGTTTTCGCTGCACCTTTAAGGAATTTCTGCAGAGGCAGTCCTAAATTCGATCTGTCGACGGTGACCGCAGCCGCATTATCCGCACGTGTATTTCCATAATATGTACACAATTGGGCCAAAGCATCCGAAAGCACGAAGCGTACGATCGCCTGCCGTAGGTTTGTACGCGACACGACCGTCCAATTTCATCCGAACCGAGCTAGAGTCGGCCAACTACGTATGTATCCTGGCCGTTCCTGGCGTAATTGAATACTCAATAGGATTTACCAAAGCGGACCAACGCGGTGGCCGCGTCGATCGACACGACACACGCCAATATTTGATCCGTGTCAAAAGCTTCGAGGTAGATTCACCCCCCACGGATTTCGAAGGGTCGTTAAACTCGCCGAGCACCCATCCGTCCCTCTCTCTCTCTCTCTCTATCTGGTTCTCGCACAGCATCGCCAGTATTGTTCCATACCCTTATGTTTCTCCCTCTTTCAGGTTCATTGTCTTCAACTTTCCGCTGAATTTTTCTTTTTTTT
>SMSQ01000049.1:0-10084 GCA_019453375.1 Ctenoplectra terminalis
AGATATGGAAGTGATTTGAGATGTGAAACACAAAAAAAGATATATAAACACAGTATAAGGGTAAGAAAGAGAGAGAAAGGGAGAGAAACGGAAGGAAACGGAAGACACTAATACTTTTTCGGAAGTTTATCAGAATGATCGAACTCTGGCGCGTAGGATTATTATATTTATTATTAAAAATTACTTAAGTTCAAATATTACTATTAATCGATACACGGCTCTCCTCGCTACTCTCTTCCCTCGCGACACTCGTACAACAAAATCCTCTCGCCCCGAACATTCACTCACTTCAGTACACATCCCTGAATCGTTCTATCTTTTTCCCACATACATCCCTTTTCACTCGCACCCAAAATCTTCGCATCCATTCCTTCCAATCGCGCAGTCACGTAGACTTCATTCTCACGGCCCAGTTTCTCAGTCCCAAACATATTCTAGACATAACCCAGACACTCTTCGCTAACATTCTTTCGACCACCCAAGATTCGTCCACGGTCACACTTTTCCAAACATACCCGGGTTAGTCTCACTCGCAACCATAAATCCATTCGCACCACCACTCAATAGGCCCATCCACTGGCGCCGTCCCGTCGCAGGTCTTGGCGACTCTTACAACAGTAAACATTTGGCTTGTGAGAAGCGCAGCGCGACCTGCCATATTATTTCTGAGTTGGTATATGCGTGCAATATTTCCAACGCCGATCCGACTTTCAGTGCAAGAAGCGCAGAAAGTTAAATAACACAATCTGTTCCGTCCGTAGGAACAATACGTGAGGATGGTTTGGCCAGTTTATGATAGACATTAGGGAAAAGGCTATTTTTGAGAAAAGGCGTTCGATCGTTAGCATATTTTACCGTTTGCTCGAAGCAATTAGTCTGTATTTTCTTTTCGCCCTCAATAGCCGAGTATATGTCATAAACTCTGTCTTTCCTGACGGTAATTAGAAACGGGACTTCGCGCGGTGTCCATTCTAAATCGTGTAAACCTGATGGAAAGACCGCCGCGTTGCCAAATCGCCGTGGTCCTCACGTCGCTACCTGACATCGGCCTACCCTTTCCACGGAAAGCGCGCTCAGGGCGCAATGGAAGGGTAGCTGTCAGGTCAAAGAAGCATGTTGATTGGCACATTAACGAATGTGAGCGAAAACCAATCAGCGTGCTTCCTTGCCCTTCCNAGATTCGTCCTTGCAATCGTTCGAGCAAGACGGACAAAGATTCGTTCTAGCCAGCGTTCGGGCAAGACGAAAAGATTAGTCCTTGCAATCGTTCGAGCAAGAGTACTAGTTTCGAGCACCCCACGCCTTTCTCACGTTTGTAGAAGTCCATCGGTCGGGACTTCTCATCGTAATCTAATAGGTTACTCGTCTTTAATTTGACGGGTAACAGTTCGCGAACCGTTCGCGCACCTGCCAAGGTTACGTCGGGCCTTACAACCCCGACCAGGAGGCGGCTCCACGTGAACGCGACGCGAAATCGCGCGTACGGCCTTGATTCTGCAGCGAGCAGAGTCAAGCAATCAACGCGCGCGAACACAATCTGCATCGTGTTTGGTCTCATTTTAATCAGAAAAATATTGACTATTTATCAATCAAATTTTCACTAACAAAGGGAGTACTGATGTCGATGCGTTTGTCTTTTGTCATTGTTGCCCCAATGTGCCACACACAGCTATATAATCCGATTCGTAAATGTGATCGTTTCGCAGAATAACAAAAATACGCGTGCCTTAATTTTACAACTGAAAGAAGATAAATCTGTTACATTACAATCAATCGGCCCCACATTCCTTCCGACTACCAAATTTACAGATTCGTATTGTACTGGTCGTTTGAAACACCAAGAAGCACGGTTGGAAGAAGAGGGCTTTGTTTCTGAAAATCGGCCAAAAGGAGCACTTGATTTTTAAGCGTGACGAAGATAATACGAATTCGTAGTATCATAAACATAATAATAATCAGTATTGTCGTAAACGTCTTAAAAAAAGCTTTCAGTATTTTCAATTTTTCGTTCTGAATAAACGAAAAGTCTCTCGACAACTAATCAGATCGGCATGCAACGTTGATTTCATTTATAGGGAAGATATTGTGGCGAGTGTAAGAAGGAAAGAACAGGATTGGAAAGGGCGTTTCGTCCGGGGCCTACTACTGGACTCGTCAGTAAGGCATCCTGGCAGGCCCGTGTATTAGACGCGAGGATACTAAAGTTAATAGAGGGATCGGTATAACTACTAATCGTACTGTTCTCGAGGACTTGCGGGAAAGAAGGTGTTGCAGATCCCTTTGGTGGCTGAGAGTGTAGAAGGGCGCCATAATATAGTAGTCACGACATAATAGTTCCTTATAGATTATACCTATAAACATGGAAATGGTACATACTTGCCGGTTCGTCCGCCAAGAGGTAAAGTTCAGCGGGTCCGGCTCTTCAGGGCCGTTCCTAGCTGTACCGATCCTCTTGGTCAGAACTTAGTGCTTGCGTGCACTAGCGAGTCCGCCTCTTCAAGGTGCCTCGTGGATGCGGCGGGGACCGTCGGAGGAACCTCTCCTCCGTTGGCTCCTGACGTAACGAAAGAACTCGTTCGCAGTAAAACGCTCTGCGGCGTTGCTAGATTTTATCACCGTCCCTGTCGGGACAGTCGGGATCGCTGGATTGTGGATTACATTTGCTGACTCTTCGGGATGGACGATACAGGCGAAAGCCTGAGGCGCGTCTTCCCAGCTTGCCGGGCGGCTATACTATATACCTATACTTGCCGGTTATAAGTACTGGTACCATAGATTCGCATTGATTGGAAAAAGGGATAACTGTGTTCGTACGATAACGTCGTACTGTGACAAGCGTTCATTCATAACCCGTGTTCTTGCAAGAAATATTGTCCTCAAGTTGTCATATATCATATTGTTGCGGAAAGCAGGTAATGGAGTCATTACAACAGATCAAACCGATTGTTATGCGTCACAAGATCGACAGCTTTGTTACGCGACGGTAAAATAACGCGTGCTTTATATTCAGAAATGTGGTGTGAATAAACCCTTTTTTAAAATTTCCTAGTGTGCGCTGTATTTTATTGTTTGAATAATTGAATGTATGAATGTCGTCGCGTGATTTCAGTAATGTCTTGAATGATTGAATTTTTAAAAATGTCTGCTTCTGTGTATTCTTGCATATTATTTCTGAATGCTGTGTCTGTTTTGTTTGGTTTTATTATGTTTGACCGCCCTAAAGTATGAAAGGTTAATTAAATTAATTAATAGTTCATTTTCTGAGATGCATTATACTGAATTATACCGAAGTCACGTTTGTATCAATGCAAAATATGGTTATTTTGAAATAAGGATTTGGAAATTTTCAGCGATCATTATACATTAAGAAATATTCTGTAAGTACAGATTTTACATAGCCGATCTAGAAATCTCCTCTGGCAACGCATTTGGTCATGCAAATAAATGACACATGGCTCTGCGCTCCTGCGCATCAGCAAGCACAGTTTTTCGATACCATTTATATACATATACATCCATTTATAAGTATTAGTATTGAGTATACTGTTAATTTTCGAAAAATGTTATGCATGTAGACAAATGTTCAAAAACACTGTGAAAGACCTTTATAGGGGTGATTTCTGAGATCATTTCTAGCGACCGGCCACAGCATAGGATGTCTCCGCGCCGTGCTTATGCACACATACTATTTTTGTCCCTCAGTAATTTTGGACAGAGCATCGTTGGCTCGCCTTTGTATTTTGTAGGCATTAGTAGTTCCAGAACAGGTAGCAAGCAGAAAAGAAGAAGAAAATTAATTTAGGAAGCCGGAAAAGATTAAAGGTTTGCGTATTCTCAACATATTAGTGAGATTTTACTAATTAAAATGATGTCAAACATAATATAATTTCCAAAATTCTCACTGATTTAGTAAGTTTTAATTCATGTTCTTTTATTACCTCTTATTATACATTACGAACTACTCGATTTATATCATATATTAAGTCAAGCAAAACGCTAATCAAATTTTCATTAATACACAACAAAAAATAAGAGAATTTTATCATTACATTGGTATTGTCTCGCCGTCCGTTGTTAATACGTTCGCAGCGTATCGAAAATCATAGACTTCGAAGCCTATCCTGAATATCCACCGATCAACAGGACAAAATTTTGATTGATTAATATTTAAGAAGTCTGAGTACCGTGCAGAACTTGGAAAAAGACCCATAAGTCGTGACTGATTTCGTGTCCGTTTCCGCCATAAGGACCGTATTGACATGATCCTTCTGATCAATCGCACTAAGGCACGGTAAGCTCAATAATCATATTACTGGACGAAAGAAGTCACATTTTAATACTCTACCGTATCTGTAGGATTGTTCCGAAGTCGCTGAGACGCAAATTGTCTACCGATGTTTCCGGAAGTCATCAAACCCTCATGTAGCTACAACCGTTACTTCTGCGTGACCAACACCGGCAGCCGGGATATAGGAACAACGCACTACGTGGTCAGCAACAACGCCTGTGTTCCAACCAATCACACATCATTGTGACAGTGAACGGGCATGTAAGCTCCACCAGTAGGCAAATAACATCTCGTGTTTACGGAGACTGTACTCTCCAAAGCGTTGTGAAAAAATCAGCTTTCGAAGATGTGTCTCACTACAAGCACCTTCTACGGAGAAAGAAATTCCGCAGGAGGAGCATGAATCTGATTTATTACAATGTAGTAGCCAACTTAACACAATCAAAAAAGCAGGACACATATATTTCTATTATTTACTGAAACGAACATATTTACATATCGAATCATAGACTCGAGACTATATGATCTGATTCGTAGACATGATAATCTCAGGAAATAATATAAATACATATGCTTTAGATTTATAATTATTAGGCAATGTCGCGTCAGGTGTATTCCGTAATGCGTATAATCGAAAAGAGCACGAGAATAAACATCTTTTCGGACAAAAAAATCAAAACTCGTGTTTCGTACGTTAGTCGGCTGAACAGATTAAGAAAACAGCACTGCGATTCTCCTCGAACCCCTTGCACTCACTTTATGGTGGCATACTTGTACCGAACATCCACGGGTATGGGCTAATACCTAGGTACCGCATATCCGGCTAGCGGACTCAGAAGGGTAAGATTGTAATTATTGTCCGATACTACTCCTCGAAGGTTTCTGAAAAGAATCGACTGTATTTTGAAACGCTCATATAGGTCGAGTTAGATGCTTTTATGTACTAGAGTTAAACATATTTAAAATATGCGTCTATGGTATATTTAAATGCTCACTTCTCTCTATACTAGCACTAAATGTGAAGGTGACGAGCTGACTATCCGTCATCGTCTCATCAAATATGCTCTACACCAGTTCTATTTATTCAAAGAAAAATCTTGTCCCCAGATAGGCGATAGAAAAATCCGGTTTGTCTTATAACATTTGCTATAGGTGGAACCTTTGGTTTCATTACCGTCTCCTCCGCATCCGCGAAGTCCATGGGTACATGCACTTACCGCGTGACAATACTACGCACACTTCGATCTTATAACGGTAGTTTGCTAGTACCGCAACAAGAGTTATGAGCTTCTACCGACGCCTGTACCAAAAAGATTCTTGACGGCAGTCCCTAACATGAGAGAACGCAGCTCATGAGATGAAGCGCGTCACAGCGACCAACACCTCCAAAAATAATGACTGACTGTGAGTATATACCATAAGGCATATTAGTGGCCCCCATTGGTGGACTCCCAAGCAATTCTTTGACTTTGGCGTGCCCTTGGAGGACCGTAGTTCCTCTTGCACAGCGGGGAAACTGCACGACGTTCTGCGGTCTCGACATCGCGCAATATTTCTCCTGAGAAGATCATGGTGAATAATGCGTCCTAGTAAGATCACCGGGATAGACACGGTTCTATCATTTCAGCCGACGTGCACATCTCATCACATCGAAATAGTATGTTATATCAATATTTCATATAAAATGGAATGCAATAAATCTCGAATCGCTATACACCGTACTATGTGCTACACTCTATTATTTGGACATACGCAGCACTCGTTCGGAAAAAACTATATCGATAATCCGTACTGATTCTACTTGTTAGACAGTTTAATTACCCCTTCACAATTATTTACATCGGACAGAGTATAATTAATCGCACTAACGTAAGTTTCTAGTAGACGTATGTAAGAGCCGCCCCTACCCGCGACGGGACGGCGCCTGTGGTTGGGACTCTTGAGTGGTTGCGTGGATGGATTTATTGTTGCGAGCGAGACTGTACCGGGTATGTTTGAGAAAGTGAGTGACCGTGGACGAAAGTCTTGAGTGGCCGGAAGAATGCTAGCAAAGAGTGTTTGGTCTATGTCTGGATTATATCTGGGTTATGTTTGGGACCGAGCAACTGGGCCGTGAAAATGGAGTGTACGTGCCTGCGCGATTGGAAAGAATGGAGCTAGGATTTTGGCTCCGAGTGGAAAGGGATGCGTGTGAGAAAAAGATAGAGCGACCGACGGTGGATGTATTTAAGTGCATGAATGTTCGGTGCGCGAGGCATTTTTTGGTTGTTGCGAGTGAAGAGAGTGGCGAGGCGGAGCGTTGTACAAATACGGATCATACTATTGACTTTTAGTTTAATAAACCAAGTAATACTACATGCCACAGTTTTTAATGATTCTGACATTCCTTCGGAAACTTATATCTCTATCTCTTCCCCTCTTTCTTGCTTAGACGTATGTATTTCTGCGTCTGTGATAAGGTAATACAATGAATCAAACATAAATATAAATAATATATTCATGAAGAAATTAGTCGTATTGTAAGAACATTTTATTGCAATGTTTGTTGTATTTAACTCATTCAGTACTATTTTCTGTAAAACACTATAATCGGGGGGAAGATACGTTAGATCTAAGCAACTCATTTCAGTATTCAGTCTATTATAAACAACAAATAATAGTTAAAGATCGTACGTGTAAAGTCACTATGTGTTAGCACAGGAATAAAATCGGTACTAGTCGCAAAGTGTAAAAGTTCCAGTCCTTAAAAAGGTTCGGTGAAGGAAGAAAAAGGATATATATCTAGATAAAAAAAATAGTCAAAAAAAGCAATGAATAATAGTGGAATTACAGAGATCTACAATGTTAGCAATTGTCACCGAAGAGTAACCGGGATTTTATAAAACCTTGAATGAGACAATAAGAACCGAAGGTATTACAGCGAAAGACTAAAGAAATTGCTGAGTATGAAACAATCGAGAAATGTGGAGAAAAAGTGTAGAAATGTAGCTGTTACGGAGTCACGTGAGCTTGTCCGCTAAACTGATGTGTAGCAAAATTAACCAGACTCAGCTGAAATCGCGAGAAACGTAATGAAACAATAAAACACAAAGTTGATCGAAAAAAATATAAAAATTGGTCTGTTTCTAGCAACTGCGAGATGGCTATATACATACGCTACACAACATTAAATTGTTAGACTTCGATACTAAAGTGCCAAACATTTGACCAAGCGTGATAATAATAACAATAGTTTGCTCTGAAAAAGTTAATCATTCAGAACAAAAATTAAAAACTATTTTCATTGGTATATTGACAGATTGCACCAGTGACTGGAAGAAAATTACTGCAGAATGTAATCCTAAAAAACATGAAAAGTGCTTTCAACATGGTGGAATGCCGTACATATGGGTTATAGATTATTTTCAAACAATTATTAGCTCTTAGAACTCCATTATTAAAATCTGAGTTAAATAACATCACAGGATGTTGACTTATCTATCACGAACATAATCTTCATATCATTTACGCGACATTGAACATACTAAATATGCCTTACAATTATTACTCACCACATTATCGATCTTAAACCATCGAACATTCATTCAATAATTCCGTGAATATTTGTACATACCATATTAATAAACATCTTACCTTGATTTTTGCTTCTAAAATCGAATACAAAATACTAGTCAGATCTTGGTTTGCCAAACAAACAAACAGGTATATACACATGAACACTGTGCTGAGCAATCCGTCGAATACGAAATGTAAGAAACTGGCTTAACGTGAAGTGCCAGCGCCTCCATTTTGAATTCAGAGCATAGATAAACTCGAACAGAAAAATTTCTAAAAATAGTTTCTAAAATGAATCTCGGTATACAGTGAACTCAATTACCACGGCAACAATACATCTTCAATCACTACTCGTGGTCACAATTTCGAAACACATACATAATACGAGCCATTTGAAACAGACACAGTACATATACAACCTGTAAACATCGTTCACAGGAGTCGAGAGCCACTTGTTACACAGTGAAACGAAATTGAACAAGTAAAATACAGCGGAGGGGATCATGTGCGAAACAGAGGGACACGGTAGAGAAATTACTGCATTAAATTTTCATAATGCTGAGAAGAGGTCATCTGTGTTTGCGCGGTTTGAACACGTTCGAGCGTAAAAACACGTTTCGGAAAACAACAGAAGGTGCGCGTGTTCCCACGAATGCGTGCAATTCGACTTCCGATTTTCCCTTTATAAAGAAACATTGTAAATGTTGCACAGCGATCGATTGATGGCCAGCTACAGTCATAGTGGTTAAAAGCAAATGCTTCATAAGTAGTAATTTTTCTCTGTACTTGATTCCAATAATGCTCATTAATTTTTCAAACGATCCGTACAAGAAGAGTGTTCCGTCCGTAGGAACAATACGTGAGGATTCGTTTGGCCAGTTTATGACAGACATTAAGGAAAAGGCTATTTTTGAGGAAAGACGTTCGATCCTTAGAGTATTTTACCGCTTGCCCGAGGCAATTATTTTGCATTTTCTTTTCGTCCTCAATAGCCAAATGTATATCATAAACTCTGTCTTTCTTGAAGGTTAATTAGAAACGGGACTTCGCGCGGTGTCCTTTCTAAAACGTGCGAACCTGAAGGAAAGACCGCCGCGTTGCCAAATCGCCGTGGTCCTCGCGTCGCTACCTGGCATCGGCCTACCCTTTCCACGGAAAGCGCGTTCAGGGCGCAATGGAAGGGTAGCTGTCAGGCTAAAGAAGCACGTTGATTGACACATTAACGAATGTGAGCGAAAACCAATCAGCGTGCTTCCTTGCCCTTCCGAGTGTCATCGTTCGGATACTCGGAAGCGGAAAATAGATTCGTTGTAGCCAGCGTTCGGGTAAGACGAAAAGAGATTCTTACTAGCGTTCGAGTAAGAGAATCCTACCGATCCTTAAGCGTCACTTACGTCGACAATCCTCCGCGGTCGACGAAGTATTTTTCATGTATTGAAATCGAGCAGGGGATGCTAGCGTTCGAGCACCCAACGACTTGCTCACATTTGTAGAAGTCCATCATTCGGGACTTCTCATCGTAATCGAATAGGTTACTCGTTATTAATTTAACGGGTAATAGTCGCGAAGTGTTCGTGTACCAGTTTGGTTAGGTCGGGCCTTACAACCCCGACGAGGAGGCACGGGCTTCCGCGTGAACGCGACGCGACATCGCGCGTACAGTTTGGTCCTGCGTATCGAGCAGGATAACATAAGCGCGCGCGAACAAAGCGAACTAGTTAAAACTCAAATCCAGGACATGTATGATATTCATCTTTAATTGAGTTATAACAGACATTTCTTCGAATTCAATATAGTGGTAGTGGCAGTTTTTTGCGAATATCTTAGAAAGAATGCCGATCGCAGTTGTATGTACCGAGAAAAGTCATTCAAAATGTTTATTCTGACAACGTACTAAAGAATCATCGAAATCGGAGAGATATAACCTTATCTGCACAAAGAAATTACTCGCTAAAGAAATCCCTTAAACGTGTAGTCGCTCAAACAAATAATAAATAACGAAGCTTAATACTTGGTTGGTCTTTAGACCACCACCAATGATAAAATAGTTGCTGAGATCAGCCGAATGCCTTCAATCGCAATAGACCCTGCTACTAGAAAAAACATTTCTGTTTCTAGCTGTGCCACTATTACACACCGCCTTCCTCAAGCTCATCACACAGTTTCACTATATATTCCCACTGGATTATATTGATTTCATTTTACCACAACGTAACGCGGTCCTTACCTCACTACTGTCCT
>SMSQ01000063.1:0-47121 GCA_019453375.1 Ctenoplectra terminalis
GGGAACACACGCGAGCAAGACAATAAGCAACTCTTTGGTTTTCGAAGGGCAGAGAAAAAAAAAGAGAAAGAGAAAGGAAGAAAAAAAGGAAGAAAAAAAGAAAGGAAAAAGAAAGGAAAAAGAAAGAAAGGAAAAAATGGCTTCGGGTAAATTCGACGGAATATCGAGTTGGCAGATATCAATGGGGAGAACGGCCACGTGTGTCCGTGGACGGGGTCGAAACTCGGCCCAGATTCGGAATGTGGGTCGGGTCAGCTGCATCCGTGCATCCCCCGGGGTATGGCCGGGTGCTGCAGAGCGCGCACGTATTCGATGCACTTGCAGGCTCGGGACACGGTCATACGTGACAGCCGCAGCTGACCGTCACGCGTCGAATTTGAATTGATAATACACGTAATTTCTGACCGACCCTGTTGGCATAAGGCCGTAATAACGGGACGAACAATTAATTACGGAGTCGCGGCCCGAGCTGTTCTTTGACATATCAACCGCTTGTACGTCCTCTTGACAATGATGGGTCGACCGTTCTGACTTTCGCGAACATGTACGTGTATGTGTGCGGATATACGATATACGTATGCCTGTGACATCGATGGAAATTGTTCGTCGAGGGGATTGAGAGTACTGCGGTCGGTTGTCAAGATGCGAAGAGATATCTTTTCTTCGTGTATTTCGGGAACAGAATAGAATAAAAAAAAATAAAAATTGTGCTTCGATATTACAACTCTATTATCTCAATCTTCTCTTTCCTCTCTATCCCCAGCTAATCCAAAGCTCGACAGAATATTCCCTAAATATCTTAACAAACCAAGCCTTTTGATATCGTTTCGCGATACACCTAGTCACAGAAGAACACGCATCGTCGCACCAAACCCTTTTCCTTCCCACAAATTCCGTCCTGTTTGGCGATTTATCAACCTCGATTCAGTTTCGCAGTGAGATAAAAGGTTCTCCGGGTAATCGGTAAATTCGCTGCGGTTCATCGAAAGTTTCACCGAAAAGGTTAAGCAAGACACTGTAGGCGAGGTAAATCCGGTTTTCCAGTGCCTACGTAAACGTCGAAAGGAGAGCAAAGAGGGTTGAGGGAATCGAGGGCGGCGTATCGCAGTGGAATACTGCGAGGCAGCTTCAAAAGTTGCCAGTTAAACGACGGAGTTAACTTCGTTTCGTTGTTTGCGCGAACCGCAAATTTCCTCCAGTTACTCAGACCCGGAGCCCGGTGCCGTTATAATCATACGGATGTACGTGTTACCGGGGGCTCGGGCTGCAGACAGAGAAGAGAGTCGTTCTCGTCCGTCCCGTTTCTACTCGCGTGACAACTTGTTCTCGTGGTACGCTCCATTCGCGATAAAGGATAGAGGGGAAACACGCTGCAACCGCTTCACGAGGCGGGCTTCTATCTCTCCCTGCTGTTTCCTATAGAGACGACTCTGTCTTGGAACGGCAAGTCGGTTGAATAGAATTATATTGATAAGGGAGCCGCTTTCGAGGAAATAATTGAATTTAGGCTAGTACACGGTAAGTTCGACAGGATTACTCTTGTTTGTTGTGCGCAACTGTTTGTAATTATTCTTTCGTCGGAGATATTATGCGTCTAATATGGATGTTTTAGAACGTGGCAAAGAATTGTTTTTAGAATAATCAGGAATGTTAGGTGGCAATTAGGAGGTATTTTTGAAAAATAATTAAAAAACAGATGTTTGTTCTACGACTTACCGCTGGATTACAGATCTTGTATTTAGTGCTCCACGGTCTACCTTTGCACGGTTTTCTTCTGCAGCGTCTCTGCTGACGAGAAATCCCACCGCCGCAGCGCCTGCGAAGTAGGGCGAGTATAATTAAAAAAACAATGTACCTGAGAGTAACAAGGAGTGTAGGTGAAAATTCTGACACCAGTTTTTATGAACCCGTGCTTGTGTAAAAAGAAATAAAAATTGAGGGACGTATATTTTTCTGGCTGTTGGCGAAGATTTTGTAGCGACGCGAAGTGTAATTTTAGTATGACCATAGGATGATGAAATAATTCGAAATTATTATATTATTTTTTTTAAATATATTGTCAATACGCTGTGCACGTTCCTATTTTTTTTTTTTTTATATTTTCTTTTTCGCGCAGTAAATTTTCCACGATTATGAAATAATAGGGCGAAATTAGGACACGTAACCGAAAAATTCGAAGCACCGAGCAAAATTACGTCATACGGTTTCTTTGATCGCGAATGACTCGTTTCGAGTGTGTAAGAGGCACTCGTGCTTTCGGTTCATGCGGGTCGGTAGCTCGCAGTCCTGACGTCACTACTTAAAATTTGTTTCAAACGTGGCCACTTTTTAAGACTAAAAAGCAACAGAATACAGGTAACGTGCATAACCGAGAGCGTCAATTAAACTCAGAGAAGATCCTTAATTTCGCGACAACGAAACGTTTTGACGAACTGTTTTCACGAGGATCCACTTTTAAAAACGTCCTCTTTGTTCCTTAACATTATATTCGCCATTTAAGTTCGCAGTACTAATTAACAGTAAAGAAAGAAAGAAAAAGAAAGAAAAAGAAAGAAACAGAAAAAAACGGATTTCCGCGTTGACGCAGAAAAATTTTAATAATTGTATCGGGAAACGCGAACGAAGATTTAGAGGACCGTGGCTGGCCGCGTCGAATGTACGGCACCGTACATCATACAATAAGCTTCTCCGGGAGGGCGAGTGCAGTTCACCAGTGGTAAGCGTCATAAATTATTTTCTGGCGCAGTCTGCGCTGTTTCTGGTCGACTGAAAAACGAGCTGGCCGCTACGACGGCCGCCACCGGAACTCCACCGCCGTCGAAATGAGTTCTGAAACGTTTAACATTCCAGCGGCGTGTCGGCGTCGCGACGCGACACTCGACCCTTCGATCCTTCCTATCGCGCGATCGAACTTACAATTTGTGACACGAAGACCCATTTTAAAGGGTCACATTTTAATAATAAAAGCAGGACGATCTCTGATGTATTAATTTCGAAACTCTACCCTGGACGAATTCTCACTCGGGATCTAACTTATTTGAATCAATAACGCGTCTTTAATCTTGTCAAAATTGGGAATTACAGGTGTTAATGACTCGATGTAACAAGCGGAATGATATATACAGCATTTATTAAAAAAATTCGATAGCCGTTCGTATTGTAAAATCGGTAAACATTTGATAAAGCCGTGACGTTGGAAAATCAGTGGCAAGCATGTGTAACACAGATAACACAGGGATCATGGTCATCCAATAGCGAGAAAAGTGGTAATCCAGTAATCGTTGCAACAGAGATAAAACGAATTATCGTTTCCTATGTCATTCTGATTGTTTTGGAACTCGTTGCCGATGATTTAGCAATGGGGTCATGAGTGATTATCGTCAGAAGTGACGTTTTATGTTATGTTAATTATCAGTCATACATCTTTGACAGCATTAAAATAATAACGAAATTCTCTGTTTTTATATGAAATGTCCGACAGATTTGTTAACCCATTAATATTCAGAACTATTCTTGAATTATTTATTCAATTAACGTCACGTTATGGAAATTCAGTTTGTTACGTGTTTGTAATTGAAAATATTGACGCATAAATGTATCATTGAACAGTAACGGGTTGAAATGATTGATTTTATTGTATAAATTAAATAAAAAAAAAAATAAACTTCTTACCTTGAACAACCAGACCACTTGGACCAAGGCGACCACTCACCCCAAGTGACACTCTGCAAACAGAAAACAATTTGTCACATGATTAAATTGTACAAATGAAACGAGCGATTGCTTTTGGGAAACATGTTCGATAAAACGGTCGACTCGCGTGTTTATCATTTCCCAGAAAAACTCGACGTTCAATTAATCGGCGCGGCGAATTAATCGGAGATCGTATTTGCGGAACACCCTCTGCTCGTCGGCCTCTACTTTTAACGAAATTGGAGGATCCGTCGCGAGCGAGTAAATTCGTTAAAATGCCGACCGACGCACGGAAATATTCGATAGGTAATTGAATCAGCCCTCATGAAATTGTTGGACAATTAATCTGTGTAACGACAAATTTCCCCCGTCCACCGGCTGCTCGTGTTCGTTAAATATTTCCCCTTCATTTTTGAATTTATAAAAAAGTACCTTTCCCGACACGAACTTTATTCCACGTTAATTATGAAGGCTGGAAATGATTCAAGGAATTGCTCGTAATTTTCGTAATATTCAAAAATAGACTCGCAACAGCTGTGAAAATCTTCAAATTACATCTACGAATTTTCATCCCCGCACTCTTGTAACCCTTTTCGTTTCCTTTAATCCTCCCAAAAGCAAGCTTTTCAGTGTGACGTAATTTTCGAAACGTTAGCATTTATAAATTAAAATGCATCATTGCGTATGTACATATAACACTGAAACGTGTTAATTTAACTAACTTATAGACGAACCTTATTTAAAGAAAATATCGAGAAAAATGGCATACATTTGACGCGTCGTATCCCGGATTCCAAAACGCATACCCAGGATCGGTTGGAGCAAAGCTTGGCACCGATAAAAATGCCACCCTAAGAACATCGATATATCAAAGTATTTAGCGTCTCTCCGCGGCGCGGAAACAGAAAAATCTCGTCCGTGGAGCGGACAGGGTTGGCTTGCACATCGATATCCCTCTCGGAGCAATAAGTTCGCCGAGAGACGTGATAAAAATTTCGGCGTTCCTGCAGCAAAATGCTTGGCACGTTCGCAGTCGAACCGAGCGGATTTCGAAAATTCACTTTTACCAGTCGGCTCGAGACTTGTCGAGCTGAATTCCTATCCGGATATTTCGTATTGGCTGGGGATGGTTACGATTATCGCTTAAAGATCCATAGGATTAAATTGGAAAGATCTAGGTAGGGGCTTTGAGGGTTGAATTGCTTAGTTTTTTTTTTTTAAAAAGCTTGCATTCTTTTGGAAAATGTTAATGATTTAATATTGGTGATTAGTAATATGGTTTGAGTTAGGTTAAATAAAATTTCTATGGAAGGTATTGTTAGTTTTTCTGTTTCTCGTCGAAGGAGAAAATACGCTCGTCACGTTTCACGATCGCAGAGAATTTAACAAATACAGTATGGCCATTCTTTTCCCTTCGTAACGAAGTTCGTTTAGTTATTGCCCTCAATTGTTTCACGATGGGCGGTTTTCAATTTTTGTGGGACACTGGTGTACCCTATACGCCGCGTCGTCGCGCAATTTCTACCCCTTAACGAGAAATTCCAATCGACGCACAATCTATACAAACACGGCCGCAAGAGAACAAACAAAAAATCATTCCCAATTTTCCGTACAGAAATTTGAAAAACGTCATTAACGTGCACGTATTAACTCCAAAAATCGAATATAACGCGTGTAAATACCGTAATTGCATCGTTTTATCCGCATCATCATACGTGACTCGATTACAGCCAACGCGTTTCAAAACTTGGAACAGATTGTGCATAGTTTCACATCGAATTATGTTAACCAGTCTCTAACGAAGATGCCTGCCTCCAATTAACCGACACGCGTATCCCGCCACGACTATTAAAATTCACTGACCATTGAATCCACGCGGAATCGTTAACACTCTCGCGATTCGAGCACGAGTACGGTTCGAATAAAATATGGAATATCTTCCCAACGATTTTACCTGGATCGCTTGCTCTCTTTAGTCGAGTTACCAGGTAATGAGCTGTTGTATCGGTTTTCTACTGAGAGAAAGAGCAGCAGGGGGCCGAGAATTAATTCTTTTTATCCGACTACTGTCCCTAGAGAGACAGAGAGAGAGAGAGAGAGAGAGAGTGAGAAGGAGAATGAGCATAAAGAAGAATATTGTAAAAGAAAAAAGAACAGAGGGACGAGAAAGGGATGAAAGAGAAAAGGAAGTGGATCAACCAGTCAAAAATCCAATAAAAAATAATTTGGAGAGGATTCGAAATTATGAAAAAGGGGTTGAAAGAGGGATAGACAGGAGAACAAAAGTAATCGAACGAGTTAAAGGAAAAAGTAGTTCTCATCGCATTACGATAATGGTCACGAATTGTTCTCTCCATTTTCTCTGGCAGAATTTATTTTCGGAGCTACGAGCTTTCTCTTCTCTCGATGTTTGAACTTCATCGTATTTTTTTCATTCTCTTTCTTCGTTGGGATGCATAGGCTGATTGTGTTGCTTGTTTCCCGACACATTTAACCCTGATGCGAACACAGCGATCGAGTGTAATGGCCGATAATTTCACGCTCGAGTAAATTATAATGGTGCGAATTTGAATGGCCAAATTTGGTTTAATACCTTTTTGTTTTTACATCGATTCAACTGTTTCTCTCTCTTTTCTTTATTTTTTTCTAAATGCAATTAGTAGAAGTAAAACGAATTTTTGATAATAAAATGGTTAATATACTCGGTAATAAAGTGAAGAAATAAAATAGACGATCGTATGATTTTTGTTTGGTCTGTTTTGTCTTTTACACAATGCTGTCAATTTTATAAAGAAAGTCGCATTTTTATAATTTAAACACGGTTTACAACCAAAGAACGCGTACATAATTAATAAAGAAAAAAAAAAAAAAAATATGGAATACTTTTTAATGAGAATTTTACATCTTTTTAGAAACTTTCCCCATAAAATTATTGAAATATCGATCCCGACGTGACATCAGGATGAAACACTGCCGAAAACTGCCGCCTCGTTTATCTTCCCTCTCGGCCAGCGACGGTTATTTCGCGAGCGGCCGCAAAGTTTGCGTGGTGCAACGAGGCGACGCGGTGACAGCAGTCGCGGATACGTGGCGCGTTAACATTCGCGGAGTTGGTTCATTAAAAAAGCGCGGAACAAGCTCCGGGGCGCGCTCATTTGTTAAAAGTTCACAGGCTTGTTCGCTGTTTGAATCGCTGATTAAAGAAGTGGCGGTCTCTCGTCTCATTTTTTATGCTTCTCCCTTTTTTCCTGCTTTTTTTGTGTTTTTTTTCTCTGTCCTCTTTTTTTTTTATCGTGCTCGTGGCATTTGAACGGCCTGAAGATGAATTTAAGATTACCCGACGGACGATTTTTTACATCTATGGTTACGCAGCACTCACGGCGGAAGGTGAAGTTTCTTTTTCATATCTTTACTTTGTTCTAATTAAATTCGTGCATCGTAAGTGAATATGTCACCTGAAATCGCGACACGATTCTCCCCTTTGATCGATTAAGTGCACGGTTCACGGTTACGGATGACAAATGTGAACAGGCCAAAGATGAACTACTAACGTTCCATTTATCGTCTACATACACCAATTACTGTCCACTGTTACCGTCATCCCTAAATACACGCGTTGACCCTTACGCTATTGCACAGTCAATCGCTCACGAGGAACGCACGGTTACTCACGAACACCTTCTCCGATGAACCGACCCNAGAGTTGTAGTTCGTTTTAAGACCAAGTGGATAGTCAGAGTTGCCGAGCAGCGAACCTGGTGTGAATAGAGAACAGCAAGTGCCACTTTATTCTTACATTCCCTCTTCTACCTTCTCTTCCGACTATTCACGTCTGCGAAAAATGTAATAAATCAATATTACGCGATCTCAATGGCGCCTCTTTCTTCTGGATAAATCTTCTGCCTAAAAACACTGTTTATCGACGTGGATTATATAAATGTTTACATCTTGAGGTAATTATTTCGAATTTTGTGCGTAATTCATTTATTTCCACCGCTGCAATTTTCANCGATCCATTCCATTCGTCTTACCGATGTACAGAAAGCTGTCCATAAAAAGAAACTGTCCTTTACAATTTCAATCGTCATCGACGATCCATGTCCAAATACCATTACATCAACCCCCAAAACAACCCTCTGCACGAAGAAACCTCCCACACGTCAATTTCCTCGCGGGGTCATAATGGTTCCCAGCAGCGTGCTCGAGAAATTCGTCGATCGAGGAGTTCCACGGGGGTACGAGTGCAATGGCGGGAAGCAAAGTGGCTAGCACGGTGCCATACGTATATAGAGCGGTGCGAAAGCCCGCATTGCGGAATGAGAGATCGCCTATCGGCCTATTGGCCTGTCCTCTCTTGCTCGTCTATTTCCATCTTCCTCCCCGTTCCTCTTTCTCCCGTGCTATCCGCCTGTCTGTCCCTGTATCCGTCTCTGTCCACCACTCAGCGCTGCTCTTTCGTTGCCAATTTGCGACGAGATTCGCAGCTGGAGGTGATACCGACGTGTGCGTGTCCGATAAGAATCGCTTTTGCGAGCCGGACCCGTGGTCCGGTCCGATCGATCGCATAAATCGACGATCCGATCGCCGCTGGAAGATTTAACGACGAGAAAAGCCCGGTCCGTAGAAAGTGTCACGCGATTTTCCTAGATTCTTTATAGGCGGCCTCGATAAGCGCGATTGTTTTTTTTTTCATTTTTTTCGCTGGGTTGTTCAGAGGTGTCTCTCCTTGGTAATTGAAACATTTTTCTCGAGCGATTTTCACGTTGGTTTGGGAGGGAGTATCTGTTTTTGGAGATTGCGTTAAACATTTTTGTTTCCTCGTAGCCGAGTATTTTGTACGCTAATTTGGGGTTCTCTCGTAGAGGTTTCTCTCGTAAATGTGATGTTTTAATGTTTATAGGTAATTACTTTTTCGCTCGTAACATAAAGCGGAAAGTATTGCTGCAAACAAGGAAAACGTTTCTGATTTATGTATTCCATATTTTAATTTTATACTATTTACTTTGACTTCTACCATTTCTGTAATTGAAACTTAATCTCCTTCTTTGATCTTCGTTATTAACTTGTTTGTTTTCTTCATTTGTATAAACGTGTATCTTCGAGTTTTCGGTTAAGTCTAGACGATTTGAATGAAGATGTCGAGAACTACACGTAGGTAGTGAATCAGTGCTAATAGCTGTGATAATCCAGTAATTAATGGGCAATTTCCTCGGACCGGAAGGAAGCGAAGCTGCTCCGAGCGGCGGGAAACATCGGTCTTCTTTGCATATTGTGCTTGTATCTGGCGATGGCCACAGTTTCGCGTCTGTTTGCCCCGATTTGGTGAGTATTTATGCATACGAATCTTCGCGGTCGTGTGCAGTCGCGCTCGCTTAGTTTTGCGTCTGTCGTTCGACGATTTTGCATATGCATGCGTAAATGTGAGCGGTTCCACGCGTTAAATATACTCCAACGCGCGGTTGTTATTTTTACAGGAAACTCGTTCCACGTTCTCTGCGTTTCTATTATTTCGTATGCCTTTTTTTTTTAAGGAACCTGTTTCTTCAATTTTTAGTCCAAAGATTTGAAACGGATAAAAAGAGTTAGCATGCGAATTGTTTTATAAATGAAGGTTTCAACAACAAAAGGTTTCGTTATTTTTAATGGAAGACAAACATTATTTAACACGTGATATAGGAATTTCTGATTTATCTTCAGAACGAAGGGTGACGTTCTTAAACAGCGTTAACTATTTTTTTACACCACAATTTCAGGCACTCGGTTCAAATACCTTTCTCTCGAATCTCTACCATTCACAATTCACAACTCAGTCACAGGCTATAAACATTCATACAAAATTTCCGTTCCAACTATTACAATGGCGGAACGAAGTAATCTCTGTTTCACACAGGTTGGCCCCAAAATTCTGCTAACTTAAATTCTCAATTTCCCCCACCGGTGGGTTCGTGTAACGCTAAATTCCTTTACCGAGTCTCGGTGGTTAGCCCCGAGCAGTCTCGGCCGAAACGTCGCCGTTAGACGTAATCCAAATTCTGTTGAATTTCAAGCGAAACCGAACGCAATAGTGGGGCCCGTTTAAGCTTAGCTCTGCTCCGACGCTGATCTTCCTGCGACGAAATGACTTCACGCATTCGCGACCCCTCGTCAAAGCATTCCGCTAATTTACATGCATACAAGCCTATACCAACGTCGACGGAGACTTTAATAAAATCAAGCAGAACGGAGATAAAAGCATCGGCGGAAGGGTTGCGAGAAAGGGATTGAAAGACAGAGAGACATCGAAAGGGGGAGAGAAAGAGAGCGAGAGAGCGAGAGATGGGGAAGGGTGTTGTCAGAGGGTAACGGGTCAGCTATTCTCAATTCCTACCCAATCTAAAATCAATCTTAGTTCGTGCTCTTAGACGAACTGGAAGTAGGATTCTAAAGAGAGCCGAGCGAGAGGGTGCGACAGGGGTGAGGTTGGACCGATCACTTTTAAGCAGGCTTGCAAGTCTGCATTATTCAAACTCCACCGCCAACCAAACTAGAGTTCTACTGCCACTCTCTAAAGAACCCCCTTGTGTCTTTCTCTACGAAACCGACACCCTCTCCCCCAATCCTTTTCTATCCTACTCCGCTTCATCCGCTTTCTCCACCCTTCCATCCATTTTCGTTTCGGTAACGCGCGGGATCGCGTTTTTTAATTGTCACTCCATCTTTGTCAACGCTTTCCTAATTCGGTATTTTTGTCCCTTCCAGGGAGTGCCATTTTTAACTTCCGGCATTGTGGTATTTTCATCTTGTTTCCGTGATGAATTACCGATCGTAATAATATATATATTTTTTTAATTAAATCAGACTAATCTTACGGTCTTAAAAAAAAGAAAAAAAAAAAAAAGAAAAAAAATAAAGAAAAGATAGATTCATGAAAGTCCTGTTCGTATTAACAGATCATCGCTATTTCACTTAACAACCCTGCCACGCTTTTTCATCCGAACTCAACGAGTCGAGTTCAGGGGAGCGTCGCTTAAAACGCTCACCCTGCTTCCTTCCGCTGTTCCCGAATCTTTCAGAGGCGTGCTCGCGAAAAAGCAGCCGCACGAATTACGAGTTTAAAGCGCGTCGCGCTCTAAATATTTGCGTTCGCGCTCCGGCCAGCCGACTGCGGAAATTTTACCAGGCGCCATCGTCGGATTACCGACCCTCGTGAACAAACACTCGCGCACCCTGTGCAATATAAATATTTCACAATTACCAGGGCCGCGGGAATTCTTCGAATCGCATTCACCGCTTCTTTTACATTTTTCGCGCCCTATTTTTTAAGCTTCTTCTTGGTTGGAGTTTCATAAAAAAGACCCTAACCGGTGGTATAAACTCTCTGCTTTCTTTCATTCGGTTGTTCCGTTAATCTTTCGATCCCCGTTATTCTAGTTCCGTCTCCCGATTTCTCCGTAATGCCTGGTCTTTCATCGGAAGTGGATACGCAACAGTGTAAGAATACGAACGCACCCTATTGTTCGCTGCTTATGAGTTCATTTCTGCTCGTGTGAAAGAGATTGAAGTGGATGAAGCTGTCGTGGTAACGAAAGATACTTGTGCGGCAAGTCTGATTCGAGAAAGAAATCTTTTATGGTTGGAGTAGAAGCTAACGTTGGATTAAAAAATATGGAGCTTTGAATAAATTGGTTGAATAGTTTCAGTGTAAAGAAGAAGGTAATTTATACAGCGTTCGATCGCGTGCATTAAAAAAAAAACTTGATTTTTTATCGACAGTTATTTGACACTGGACAGAATAAATTTAATTAAAAAAATTTAATCTTAGAATTTTATCGGTAGAAATAGCTCCTCTAATTCTGCTGCTTTAAAGATATCGACTCCGCAGTTGAAATAATCAGGAAGATTCATTTATAGATTGTGGCAAAAATATAGCCTTCGTAAGGCTAAAACATTGAATAAAAAATTAGTTTTATTTTATCATTGTTTGTTTCCGAACTACAGACAGAGGAGCTTTCTTCTAAAAATTGACCTAGGTAACGAACTATTTTCAGAGGCGTTCAGCCAATAGAATAACTATGTCCAGAGTAATCAGAGATCAGAAGAGTTTATATATAAAGTGAGTTCACCAAAAGCAACCTCGAAGTTGAACGAGTCGAGCGTCGTACCGGTGTCAGGTTGAAAGGGTTGCGTAATAGGCTTAAAAAGACTGATGTCTTAAGCGGGATAAGAAATAAGCCGCGGAAATAAATCTNTATATATATATTTTTAATTAAATCAGACTAATCTTACGGTCTTAAAAAAAATAAAAAAAAAAAAAGAAAAAAAATAAAGAAAAGATAGATTCATGAAAGTCCTGTTCGTATTAACAGATCATCGCTATTTCACTTAACAACCCTGCCACGCTTTTTCATCCGAACTCAACGAGTCGAGTTCAGGGGAGCGTCGCTTAAAACGCTCACCCTGCTTCCTTCCGCTGTTCCCGAATCTTTCAGAGGCGTGCTCGCGAAAAAGCAGCCGCACGAATTACGAGTTTAAAGCGCGTCGCGCTCTAAATATTTGCGTTCGCGCTCCGGCCAGCCGACTGCGGAAATTTTACCAGGCGCCATCGTCGGATTACCGACCCTCGTGAACAAACACTCGCGCACCCTGTGCAATATAAATATTTCACAATTACCAGGGCCGCGGGAATTCTTCGAATCGCATTCACCGCTTCTTTTACATTTTTCGCGCCCTATTTTTTAAGCTTCTTCTTGGTTGGAGTTTCATAAAAAAGACCCTAACCGGTGGTATAAACTCTCTGCTTTCTTTCATTCGGTTGTTCCGTTAATCTTTCGATCCCCGTTATTCTAGTTCCGTCTCCCGATTTCTCCGTAATGCCTGGTCTTTCATCGGAAGTGGATACGCAACAGTGTAAGAATACGAACGCACCCTATTGTTCGCTGCTTATGAGTTCATTTCTGCTCGTGTGAAAGAGATTGAAGTGGATGAAGCTGTCGTGGTAACGAAAGATACTTGTGCGGCAAGTCTGATTCGAGAAAGAAATCTTTTATGGTTGGAGTAGAAGCTAACGTTGGATTAAAAAATATGGAGCTTTGAATAAATTGGTTGAATAGTTTCAGTGTAAAGAAGAAGGTAATTTATACAGCGTTCGATCGCGTGCATTAAAAAAAAAACTTGATTTTTTATCGACAGTTATTTGACACTGGACAGAATAAATTTAATTAAAAAAATTTAATCTTAGAATTTTATCGGTAGAAATAGCTCCTCTAATTCTGCTGCTTTAAAGATATCGACTCCGCAGTTGAAATAATCAGGAAGATTCATTTATAGATTGTGGCAAAAATATAGCCTTCGTAAGGCTAAAACATTGAATAAAAAATTAGTTTTATTTTATCATTGTTTGTTTCCGAACTACAGACAGAGGAGCTTTCTTCTAAAAATTGACCTAGGTAACGAACTATTTTCAGAGGCGTTCAGCCAATAGAATAACTATGTCCAGAGTAATCAGAGATCAGAAGAGTTTATATATAAAGTGAGTTCACCAAAAGCAACCTCGAAGTTGAACGAGTCGAGCGTCGTACCGGTGTCAGGTTGAAAGGGTTGCGTAATAGGCTTAAAAAGACTGATGTCTTAAGCGGGATAAGAAATAAGCCGCGGAAATAAATCTGGTCGAACCTTGTGTCGGCGGAGGGTCTCGATCCGGTGCGGTTATCTCCGCGTAACGATATTCGGAAGCGTTTATGAGTTTCGGCTGTCCGAAAATGAAATTTCGATAGGAGATAGCGGGTCGTTTGCTGGGATGTTCAAAAGGGTGTCGCCACCCTTCGAGGTATTTCAATTTGGCGGCGATAATGGGGTGATTTTAATAACAATGGAAGTATGAATATTGAGGCGAGAAGAAGAATGGGACGTAGATTTGGGACACACGTTTATGGAACTGTATTAAGAGATAGCGCGCCTCTTTATATCTTCGGACGATTTATAATTGGTTTCGAGTCGCCTGTAAGAAGAAGAATACTTAATCGTCTCGCGACATGCATCTCTATCGGATCTTTAGACCAGTATTTACTATCTATCATTGAAATACAGCAAATGCCACTTTGTAGAACACGGTAGAGAATGCTATGCATTTCGAGTATCTGAGAATGCAACGAGTCATACATAATTATCATGAAATCAGAGTCGAGAATCGTTCTCTCGCGATCAATTTCCAATCGAACCTAGTCGTAAGCGCGATCGTCGATAATGTTGCCGAGTGTTATCTTTTTCACGGTGGCTCGACGAAGGGGTCTCTGAACGCTGGGAATAGAACGGATGATCGGACTTTTAAGCAGGATCCTCGCGGCGTCTGCATTATTCACGTGGCTCCTCGTCCTCGTCGACGCTTTCGTCCTCGCCACGTTCAGTCGGGACTCCATTCTCGCATGCAGGTGTCAATTTGTCCCTCGTCCTCTCGCTCCCACGCCCTCGGCTTCTTTGCCCTTCTGTTTTCGTCTCGAAAGTCTTTCTCCTTCGATCTTTCGTTCTCCATCTCCCTGCTCGAAATGCTCTTCCTTCGCACCAAGATGGTACATTAGACTCCCAAATTATTGAAAGCAACAGCAGGAGACCGAGAGATCCTCTTGTACCTCTTTCTCCTTCCACTCTGTCTCGTTCTATTTAAGCACGCTTGTCTTCCCGTCATCTTAGCGGTTCCATCTACGTTGGCCCGTTGCTAATGGAGGACCCGGGATCGAATCGGGAGATCGGTATCGCAGGAACGGTATTTTCGTAGCCGTTTCCAATATAATCGCGTCCTCGGCAGGTTGCTCTAGCTTGGAAAAGCTAGCCGTGAGTGTCACCCACGGCGAACATCGCGTCGATGCTCGAAGCTCGATCGTGCCACCTGTCCGCTCATTATCGATGCAAACGCCTCGAGTGAGATCCTTGTCCTCGTGGCGATCGGTTTTGTCGGGCTAATGCTGCGAGTCTGACCATCCCTGAGAAACCCTCGAGCTTCTAGCGCGTCGCTGTTAATCGTTCTCTGGCAAATTGAATTAGGGCGAGAATCCATTTGTGAAGCGTTCTTTACGCGTAACAGGGGAATTTTTTTTTTTTTTTATCTTTTGCCGTCAAGAGTAACAGTATGTTAGGCAACGATAAAATGTTGCCTATCGCAGATTGACAAAAACGTATGTCCTTCGGTAATTCGAGAATATTCGTGGAAAACGTATGTCCTTCGGTCAAGAATACTCGTCAAAAACGTTTGTCAGCGAAATTTCCAAGCAATCGAACGACGAACAGCCCTCGTTCGATGTAAAACACAAATTTCGGTGCTAAAAGTGGACGATACCGGGCAACGGGGTCGGTCAAGTGTACGTTAAACACGGAATGATTCTCCAACGAAGCGCTTTATGGCCGATAAAACCGAGAGGGCTGCGGCGTGAGTTCGCAGTGTTCCTGATAGCGTAGGATTACCGCTAATATTTATGATTATTCGTGGTTGCTCCCTGTCTCACCCTCGGTTTCGTTCCAGGGCTTCATTAACGTGAATTTGATTAAAGATTACGTGATTGAAAAATGGCGCGATTAAAGTATCCGGCAGCGATTACGAAAGGATCTATTCTCGCTTTTCTATGGTTTTGTCGCTTCGAAACTATCGTTTAGATAGCATTAAATATACCATCGAGTGTATTACTGACGAAACGTTCGTAATATGCGGTATCGATAATCAAAATGTTGAGCTTCGTGTTTATATGGTCCAACAACGTTTGCTGTTTGGATTCAAAGCAGAGATTTACCACGTAACTCAGCATTAGGTTGCAAGTGCATGTCGAACAATTCTCCGCTTTCGATCATCGGAACCGTTAATTAATTCCGACCCTGTATCGATATTTCAGAACTTTAATTCACGATTGAGAGAAAAAAAAAAAAACAAGTAATTATAACAAATAGTAAGCTTCATATTTTACATTCATTATTTTTACACCCTTCATTTTATTTCGTAAGCAATTACAATTTACACGCGACGTAATCCAACAATCGATAATCCGCAAACGGGAAAGCGAAGTAGCGAGACAGCCCTCTAATTTCGAAATATAATTTCCATCGAGTATCACGGGCCGCGATTCGTTCAGATTACGTGATTAAAAGCCAGAGTTCCGTGTTTTAATGAAACGCGTGGGAGCAGATATTATACCAACCGGTTTTTAAATAATGGTTTTCGATGTTTCACCGTGAAAACCGACGGAGCACAGAACGAGGGAGAAAAGGGAAAAAGAAAAAAGGAAAATAAAAAAAGGAAGAAACAAAACCCGTAACGAGTGCGACAGAGAGGAAAAAGAGGGAGCAGTGGGAAGGACAGACCCCGTGAGTTAATTTAACTTGTTCCCATCGAGACACGCTCGGTTCCTCGAGGAGCGAGGGAAAAAAAATGGCTCCACTCCGGGGTTAATTTGTAAGCGGTGCTTCGGTTCAAGCTAGAATCGATGCCGGGCATGAATTCGCGGACGCTTTCAAAGCAGTCGCTGAAGGGAGGGGAAATAGGGAAGGGAAAGGAGGGTGTTGTGAAAGTGGTCTCGAAACACAGTTTGCCGGTGGCACGGGGGTTATTACATGTCAGTCACACCTCTCTCAAAATTGCGAAAGTTTTATAAGACACAACGATCCTCGTCCGATTACATCCCACGCGACTTATGACTCGAGCCTTTATTATTACGTTCTGTAGTTTTTATCTTATATTGCATACAAAAAAAAAAAAACAAATTACTTCGAAGTCTGCTTCGAGCGAAGGGTTGTTCTCTATTTGGTGCACCCCTCGTGCGGTTAGTTTTATTTTTTTATCATTCATTTTTTTCTTCTTTTTTTCTAGTTCGACGAAGAGTGCTTTTATTTTTCCGATGGAAACCGTGTACTAAATTGTTTAAGAGTGCGTCAAAAATAAGAGAAGAAACTGAACGTGTATTAAACAAATTGATCATCGTTCTCGAAGCAATTTTGAGTGGAAGAACTAGCGTGTAAAAATTTTAGAAGCTTATGGGATAAAATGGAAGTTGAAACAAATTGGTTTTCACTCTTAAGATATGGAAAGATGAGATTAAAAAATCAGATCTTGTTAGAATCGTTATTAAATTTGTTTAAAGAACTTAAAAGGTATTTGATTTAAAAGGCACGGCTTGAAAGTGGAAGAAAATCGTTAACGATAAGTACAATATTTTATCGAGCTTCGAGATCGTTCAGCTCGAAGCTAATATTGAAGAAAATTGAGACGCCTACAAAAAGTGGTCGCTTTATCGTGCTGCTATTGTTTAAAATGTATGCATATTCAACGAGCAGTCGTGTGCAGAAATAGGAAAAGACATGCCCGGTATCGCGAGCATATGCCGGAGAGGTTTATCGTTCGCTGATACGAACTTTGTACGTATGAAAAGAGAGAGAACAGAAGGCATTCGAGGATGAAAGAAAATCGGCAAAATTGAAAGTAACTGGGAAGAAAAACTACCACGTTGAAACGATGAAAAATAATACGAAATTGAGAAGACAGAAACGTAATCGCGTCGAACCAGTGCATTTTAATAGAACAATAATTGAACCATATTTTCCTTCTATCCGTTTAACCTTTTTACTTCGCGATAACAGGTATAAATTCCGACCGATAGCTTCAAAACTTTTCCAACGAAAATCGTTTTCGGTTGTCTAGGTATCCTGGAATTTTTAATTAATTACCCGATATCGAAACGATCATTCAACATCAATTATTATTTACAAAAATTCTAAAACCGATTTTCCAGAATTCTCGATAAGTAACCGGGATCGGTTTGATCTACTTGTATCACTGCACCCACTCGAACCGAAACGAATTGAAAAAACAATTTTACCATACGAAACGCAAGGAAAATACGTATATTCGCGTAACACCCGGTCCTCGTTGCTGTTAAATTAACAAACGTACCCGGTTGCCGACGTACATCCTGTCGAATTCCAATTATTCCGCTGAACTGTTATCGTGCGATTCGCCAAATTATTAGATCGCAGATGCGACCGTCGAATCTGTTCTCATAACATCCAATCCTCCCACTTTTCGACCTCTCGGCAATCAACTGTACGGTGGTTAATGAAAATTTGAAAAGGCAAACGATCGCGATCGAAGGGTTGTACCGGGCATTCTGGACGAAGACGTTACCACGGACAAAAGAAGAGGGAGCGGCGAGGAAAGGAAGAGGACGATATAACGGCGTTCAAGTTTCGTGGCAAGAGCCATGGTCGGATGAGAATTATTCAAGGATTTTCCAGATAATGCAATAACGTAGCGGCGCGCACCGCCGTGAGAAATTAGCGGCATGAATTATGAATGAGACCGACTTCGCCGGCCGTTTATCTTCTTTAATGTTTCTTGGCGTCTTTCGTTGGATGAGACTACCAACGGTGTGTCGTGGTACTCATGATTTCTTGCCTCTTTGTTCCTCGTTTTCGGCGTCCCCGGTGGAAACGGTGGTGGTATCGATGATGAATTGTGAGCGTCTGATTATTTTTCAGGCAAGAGGACGGATAGTTAGGATTTTAATCATAGTTTGTTAACAAAATTATACAGTCTTAGAGTTGTAGTTCGTTTTAAGACCAAGTGGATAGTCAGAGTTGCCGAGCAGCGAACCTGGTGTGAATAGAGAACAGCAAGTGCCACTTTATTCTTACATTCCCTCTTCTACCTTCTCTTCCGACTATTCACGTCTGCGAAAAATGTAATAAATCAATATTACACGATCTCAATGGCGCCTCTTTCTTCTGGATAAATCTTCTGCCTAAAAACACTGTTTATCGACGTGGATTATATAAATGTTTACATCTTGAAGTAATTATTTCGAATTTTGTGCGTAATTCATTTATTTCCACCGCTGCAATTTTCACGCATCGTTCCACAGAATGAGAGCATCGGTTGCGATAATTTTAAGGCGTCGGCGTTAATCGACCGCCATTACGTATGAACGTACTTCACACGCAGCAACCAGTAGCAGTCACCTTTGAAATCGAACACCCGTTAAATGCAATTAGACAATTAGCCGGGAGCACGATGGAGCAGCGAGTGCTTCGTCGACGCTTTTCACCCTTCTGTTCGTCGAGAGCACCACTAGAGCTGGTCGACGGAGACCACGCCGTCCCGGCAACGACGATGAGATAGGAATGTTCATTGTCACAGCACGCACGCTCCTCTATCCAGGGGTTGTTCGACAACCGCGACCCTCTTCTTGTTGCACTTTCTTTGTGGCCAACCGATTTCTTCTTACATCCTCGGTACAACGGGATGAAAACCTTCCAGTCGACGCCTCTTTGACTCTTGCGCTCCATTCGAGCTTGCAGAAGTTAATTAGCGAGAGGTATCGTTCCTTTAGGAGGAAATTAGAGGATTTTGAACGAAGACGAGAGCTATTTTTGGAACATCCTCGAAGTGGAAAATGTCTTGTAATTCGAGAAAAGTGAGGTTCCAGGAAGAAAGTATTGAATTATTCCGATGCTGTCACAACCTTTAACCTCAGGTTCGAAGAAATTCAATATCTCTTTTTCATCAAATAACTACCATTACGTTGTATATACTTTAATAAACAAGATACAAGAGTATTTACCAGGATGGTTATCCGTTCTGATAATAGATTTCTTTATTGAACAGATATAATAAGATTTCCATAACCAAACTTGATCTCCGCTGACAGAAATATTTATTTGGTAAACACACAATATTGATTTATCAAGATTTAAAAATCAATAGTATCGGTATTCGTTTTCTTTTTTTCTCGTTTACGCAATCGTCCAGTGAAACACATTGAAACACGCGTCTGTAAAATCTTTGCGTAATAAAAATTTCAGCGAATGGAGGGAGATGTTCAATGGATATCTTTCAAGCTTCAATTTTGAGCATTGATTCCGTTCCAGGTGAATGCCTCTGGGCTTAAAGCTGATGTTGAAAAAAGAAAAGAACAAGAGGGAGGAGGAACGAACGTTCGTAGGAGAACAGCAGCGAATAATTCACAATGCGAGGCTAACCATAATTTATTAATTCAGCCAATTACGCGGCCACGATATTGTACGATGATCGAACGAGACCGGCACCGAATTATTAACGCACAAAAGAAAATTTAATTGAGAGGGCCGCGAAATTATCGTCTTCTCACGATAGATTATTTACCTTTTAACGAAGTACTCGAGTTATCGCGTAACGAGGCTATATTCTCGCGGAACAATTTAACAAAAATTCTCGATTATCTAATTAATGTTATCTACACAATGAATCCTTCGTTAAACTTCTCTTTTCTTTGACGCTCGAAATTAATTAAATGTACGCTCGCATTTTATTTCGATTTCACGACAAATATTCCGGCGACTGGTATACTTTTACCGACAGTCCCTCATTCTCCATTTTTTCCTCATTTTTTGTTTTGTTTTCAGATCATAGATAATGAAACCTCTGTTTATCAAAAGACAAAGACCCCCTTTTCGAATGATGCAATGTGAAGTACAACGATGCACGGTGCCGAGAATACTGTGTACTTGTTTAAACGCGACGTTTTGTTTATTCTAAATATTCGCGATGCGGGCGTAATAACTATACACCAGCTGCGTGTCGCGTATTGTTTTAATCAGTTCTCAAAGCGTCATGCGTTTCACTGGTTATTAGAAATTTTAAAAACGGGAACAAAAACGAAAAGCCTATTCCAGCAACGACAATTCGAGAGGTACAACAAAATCTTTGTTCTCAAGTTGAACGACGTTGTTCAACGATAAAGCAATTACAAGTTCACCGAACAGTTTCAACGCGAACACTTTTGTGGAGCGAAACAATCGCCAGCTACCGACAACCGTTCCCACTAATAACCATTCTGGCAATTATCCAAATAATTCGTGTTAACATGAAGCTCATCAAGACTTTCCTTCCAACTTCGAGCTTTAACCCCGGGAACCTGGATAGAATTACAGCCAATCGAACGATCAACCACCGCAATTCCAATTACACCTTTCTTTCCTCTCTTTCTCTCTTCAACGTCCCTTCGCTCCGATTCGTTCAAAATTACACACATTTAAACTTCAATATCAATCGCTTTGTCATATTTTCCTTTCCTCTATTCCTGTTCATACTCGTCCAAAGTCTTGCAACATTGAAACAACGTAGGAAACAAATCCAATCCTCGGATATTCCAAACTCTGCAACTAGATCTCAAGAACGACAACCAACGGACGCACGAATCGTCTCTCAATTTCAATTACATCTTCCTTTCTTTTTCTTTTCAACCCCTGGGTGCCCGTATTCCTGCGGAACGGTGCGGTTTCTGGGACGAATCGAGTTGCCAAATTTCGCCGAGCTTCCCGGAAGTTCGCTGATTCGGTATTCGAGAAAGGAATTCCCGAAAATACGGCCGAGACAAACGTTATTTCGATACCGTCGCGACATCCTAATTCGGCCGCGCAGCGGAGCTATTCGCGAACTTAGTTTTACGCTCGTAGCCAATGCAATCACCGGCAGAAGAAACACCGAGAGATATCCGAGAGAAAATGTACGCGTGCAGGATGCGGTACGTCGAGCACGATTTCCTATACGGGATATGACCTTATTCGCCTTATCTGTTCGCCAGACTCGTATCAAAGGTATTTTTATATGCGTATATGCGGAACAGCTCACGAATACATGCGAGAAACACAGTTGTCTCACGAGATTATCTTATTGCTCGCCAAATTTCGCTGGCGGCCTCCGAGCCGTTTTTCCGTTAGACCCATGTCGTTTGATTATGCAGAAATCTGATCGAAGACGAGTTGGTCGTGTCTGGTAGCGAAATCGAATTTTCTATGTTGGAGGAAAATTGGAACGTTCGGTTGAAACGGGTTGTACGTAACAGTTTTGGGAGTTAGGAGAAATTTTGTTTCAATTATTTTGAGACCTTAATTATTTCGATTGAAAATTAGTAACGAATCGTTGATTTTGTATCAGATGTAAAAATACAGTTGACACTTGTGGATAGAGCGAATTTAGCATAGCAAATTCTTTTCTATTCATAAAAGTGTGTCTGTAACGTAAAATTGAAACAAGAAACTTCGCATATCGACGACATGATTTTTATATATTTATTAAAATAGGAAATTTTTGGTGGATAGAAAAACTGGATCGTGTCAAAAGTGACACAAGGATCGTAGCAGCGTTAAAATCAAATTAAATCTATAATATCAAGATTTGTAGCTGGTAGTCTTGTTTGGTATTACAGTTTCAATTATCTGAGCTGCTAAGAGAAACGATATCGATATAGCGATCAGAAATCTCATATTCGTACGCTTGAATATTGCTACAGCTTTGGTTATACTTTAAAATCGATAGGAAACAGAATAGTATTCCACCTTCTTCTCTGTGGAATAATTTTATTTGCAGTATATATTCGTAATGCACATTTTTATATGCGAATACAAACTAGATTTGAATGCGATACATGGGCTACGCGATAGCATGGTCATCTTCGAGAATACAGATCTGGCTACAGGAAGTACCATGTATACTATGACATCGAATTCATAAATTCTGATTTGTGCATTCAAAATGCGATAAATGTTAACTGCTAGTTCGATGATATACGCGCGTTAAGCCAGAGCATTCTAAATTTCTCGTAATCTGCTGTTCCGATCCGTTGCGAGGGTTGCAGGTCCCATCCATCATTCAAACTGATACCCTTTTTCGCGACGAGCGATCTTTTTGACGCCTATAATTAATTTAAATAATCTAACAAGCTTTCCGGAGTCAACAACGATAAACCTAAGTTAAACGATTTCTCGAAGACAAAAAAGAAAAAAAACAAAAAGATATTCATCGTCAAATTCTGAACCTTAATTCCAACAAAAGGAACTCGGCATATTTTTATCCGATTCTTCTTCACCGATTAACCTTTTCCTTGTCGTTGTTCTTTTTTTTTTCTTTATCAAAGTACAACACATTCCAGATGATCCTTCACCTTTCCAAAACGCGTCCCAATCATAAACCAAAGGACACATCAGCCTCCGTCTCCAAGACTTTACGTCACCGATGTCCTCGGCATCGATAAAAAACACACGAGACACGAGCTAACCAATCGCCGATAAAAAATCACCGTAAAACACCCATAGTAGAGGTTCTTCTTTCTCACAAGGGGATCTCGATCGACCCATGGGTCAGAGGATCGTGAACATCCGCGAAACGAACGAGGGAAATCGCGATGGCGAGAGAAGTGGCTGGCAGTTCGGTGAGTTTTACGCGCGACGCGGAGGACTTCCGGTCGCGCTGGGAACGGTATAAAATCGCGGGCAAGAGGTAGAAGTTGTGCATCAGGGGCGTACCGACCCCACGGGTGCCACCGCTATAAAACTGGTCGCACATTTTTCGAGCGTTTCGCGTCGCCACGTTTTACGAATGCGCGTCGCGACTCTCGAGGACGCCACGACAACGACGACCGTGACGACTCTCGGCGGCTTTTGGTCGGCCGGGGGATTTAATCGCGTCGACGCGGGGAAACAACGTTGTAAAGTTTACGCCACGGGAGACACGGCCCGTTACTATTTTTCCGGGATGCTCGTTGAATTAGGATGGATGAACTGGCGGTGGAAGAAAATTTTTCATTTTTTTCCTCGTACCTTTTATATTTTTTTTTCTATAGTTTTTTTTTCTTTTGTTTCTTTTTTTAACTTCTTCATTTTTCCCGCGTTTTATTCCACTTTTTTTTTTCACCTTTTTAAGCTTGATTAACGCATGACCTCGAAGTTTAGTCGAGTCGATCGAGTCGGAGTTTCTGAAAAGGTTTCTTTTATTTTTTTTCTTTCTATGCTAAGGTAGAAGGAAAAAGAGAGAGTGCTCATGAGAGGGTCGGAAAGTTTTAATTCATTTTTCTGACGAATTGAAAATTGGTTAAGCGGAGACCGGTTAAGAGGGCGAAACTTTCTCGGCGGAGGGGTGAAAATTGTTGGACCGACCTACATACTGATGACGAGTGTTCTCCCTCTGTTTTTACTATGTATAACTTCATTCTCTCTGCAATTGTTTCGCATGAGCGTATTTAATTAACGCGCAGGCTTTTGTAATTGTAATTAATTGCACGAAGATAACGCCGTTAAAAAACGTTGTTTGCCGTGTAAATGGAAACTCTCGGCGTCTCATATATGCATTCGAGCCTAGAATTACCTGCGTTTACGAGAATTCTAATTTTATTACGCAACCGTCTTTATTGTAACGCAACGAGTATCACTCGCTGGAAACGTTCCAATGTTAATTATCGAGCAAATTAAGATCCGTTTCATTAAACGTGATCCGACGCCGCGAAAAAAATTGCCTACGTTTGCGAGCGTGCCATTTTTATTGGCTCTACTTCAATTTTTCTCCAACAACGGTCGTAATCGACGCAACTTCTGCTCGAAAATCCGTCGTCAACGGTCCGCTGGAAACATAACGCGGCAAAGTTTACACGATGAAAGCGTCGAGAAGTTAAACGTTACGATCTCTTCCCGTCCTTTTTCGTCGCGACCAGAGACGCGGAATTATGTGCAAAAACTCTTCGAAATTCTAGAATTCCTCGACAACGTGTCGCGACAAGGGGAAGGAAACGGGAAGGGAACAGGAGAGATTCTCTCCTCTCGTAATTTACGTACATTTGACGCTGGATTGAGCGTAGACGCGTTTAACTTTTATGTTTGCTGATGCATTCAAGAACGCTCGCGAAAACACGCGGCAAACGCGACGCGAACATTTTTCCGGAATCATCGAGTTCACGAGTCTTTCGAGCCTTTCGCGCGGTTTGCATATTATGAAAGTTAAAATGACAAGATGTTTCAGCAAAGTGTTCTTTTAGCGTTTCTTTAAGGATCCAATTCAGACTTTAAAAAATATCAAGCGCCTTAGAATTTGAAAACAGAAATGGCGAAAATTACAAAGTCAATCTCAATGAAATGAGTATTAAGATACAAAAAGTGACAATAAAGATGCAATTTCGTTTCGAGTTTTACGACTTTGAAATCCAAGCTTGTGGTCACATTCTGAAAGGCAAGTGGAAAACCATCGATCCGGAGGAAGTTCGGGTTGACCGATATCCAAACCGCGTTTCACGTCCAAGAAGGATATATGAAGAAGCGTTACACGTGTATCGACTGCGGTGCATCGCGGTCGTTTCACTTTACCGCGAGACGAAACTAGGCCACCGTTGCTTCTCCATCCAGACTGTTTTCGAAGCTCTCAAGGAAAGTGGAAATTCCTAGAGGAGACGAGCCGGACGCGAAAAGACGCGGACGGTTGGCGCGAAGCGTCACCAGGATCTCGCGATCAGTCAGGCAAGAACGGAGTCGCGACTCGCGACTCTTTAGAAAAACAGTAATTACTCGTACAAACTAAGACGTGTACACGTATCCACGAAGGAGAAACTAAAAGGGAGGAACGAAGACCTGGATGGAGTTTCAAAGATCGTGATTAACGCGACTGGTTCTAAAAATGGAGACTAGGATCGTTTAAAAAAAAAAAAGAAAATATAGACACATATGTATACATACAAAAAAAAGAAAAAAAAAAAAAATAAGGAATGAATTAATAAAATTAAACAGACAACGAGATGGTTTGTAAAAGGAATCCAGTACGAAATTCATACGAGATTTAAGGCAAAATTATGCAAAGCAAACGGCGAAATTGAAAAGGGTAGCGAGAGCCTCAAGGGTGAACGTCCACGCAAAGAGGAACTCGCGCGAATCTCAAGGCGGTTTCCGTGTCGTTTCACGGCTGTATCCCGGAAAAAAAGGAGGGGGCGAGTAGAGTGCATCTATAACATCGTCATGAGATTAGTCGAAGCCGAGCAAGACGGCGGAAGTCTTCGTTGACGAACTGTCGGCTAAACGGAGCACGAAAGGTCAACGAGAAGATGAAGGAGATGGAGGAGGCGGCTTCGCCAGGCGTAAAAGACTTTACACCGGTGTGCACCGTGTTTCGTCGGGGGAAGCAAAAAAGTAGAAAAAAAGGAGGGAAAAAAAACGGAAAGAAAAAAATAGATGAATAAAATGTTAGCAAAGAGAGGGAGAACTTTGCCAGGGTTCAGCGTGTGTAACGGTTTCTACGACCTATTTCCGGCTGGCTAGCATGAATAAAGGTGTTTATTTTTCCTGCAGCACCAGCAACGCTTTCCCTTATTCTTTCGCAAATCCACAGGTACCAAAGCGAAAACCAGAGAAATATACGGTTGTCGGATACACGCGTGTACCAAGATGGCCGTTTACGTTTTCGAACAAGGTTAATACTCGAAGTTGTTAAGATTGAAACCGTAAGGGAATTAAGTTGGAAACTGTGCAAGTATGAAGGGTTTCGAGGCTCGTGTCGTAGAATAGTGTTTCTAATTGACTTACCTGGTCCCCTGAGTCTGTGTCGAGGTTGTTGTTGGTTTCTGAGACCTCCGAAACGTCCTCGATGATCGAATCGCCGATTGTGCTGTTGTCGCTCGCTACGAAGCCCAGCAGGCATATCTGAAGCAATCGTGTAACAATAAAATCAATTTAAATCACAATCAGGTGCGTTAAATTCCTTTATTAACAAATAAATCGTTCGTTATGTTTCATCGTACCCGTGCACAACATAATTAAATTCTCGTGCAATTTGTGTTTTCAATTATAAATTTAAATATCTACACTGATAAAAAGTTCGATCGAATTTCCCGATATCGAGAAGGAAAGGGTAAATCTAATATTTTCTCTAAGTGACTTTCTATTTTTTAAAACGACCACGTTCACCAGGAGAAACATAGCTCGGCTGTCGCCGTCTACTTCCTTAAAAATACAAGCCCACGTTTCGGTCGCAGGAAAACTCAGCGTTCGACAATCGATCGCGCGACAATGGAAGGGAAAGTAGCGCTCGGTTCCCTATAAAGGGACGCGCTCCCGATGAACGGGGGCGGCACAATTTAATTGTAGCCGCACTTCCGTCCGAAAACGGATACCCACTTTCTGCTATTACCGTGCAAGGCGGAACTTTTATAACGAGCCCGTGGTCCGGCCAATCTTTCACCTGGTGCACTTTTCGTTTTGGTGAATTTTGTCATCCGTTAGTTTTTTTCTTTTTCCTTTTTTTATTTCGCGACAGCCATTGGTACTGCACAGTGTAACTTGGTAGAAACGATTGTGATTTGAATAATATTTTTTAGATTGGTGGTATCTTGCAGAAGCAGAATTGTGTAGTTTGATACAGTTTGAAGTTCTCTTGGAACGTGAAAATTTAAAAAAGTTGGAAGTCGTTAACGTGGCGTTATGCGTTTCAGTTTGAAGAACTAGTTAGATAGAATTATGTTCTTCGTTTTCACGACTGTTGCGAGTTTTTGATGCAGCGTTGTGTTCTTTGGATTAAAAAGTTGAGAATAATTAAGTAATTTTTGTTCCGATGGAAAAAATATTTTTAAAACGTATTAGTTTATGCGGAGAATTATAGGAGATACGTCTGAAAGAGAAATGTCTGCGCGACGTGGTTCTATGTCACGTGGAACCGAGTCTAACGTCTGACGCGCGTTATTAGCGATAAATTCAGACGCCTAGGCCGCTCTGTAATTAAAGGTTAACGATAGACGCCTCGGGCCTCCAGAAAATGAACTCGTACGGTTCGGGATTAGTACAGCGAGGCAAAGATACCTCTGGTTCATTGATTTTACGATCATGACGGAGTGTTTACCGGCTTGTTATTAGTCGGCACGATTACATTCTGAACATCCTATACGATGTTCGTTCTTTAAAACTTTGGGCTTGTTAAGGTTCTCGAATGAAACTTTGTTCACAAGCGTTTGAACTAGTAAATCATTGGTGAAATAATATTTCCAGAACTTTTTTCAGTTTCTTTTCTCTAAGAAAGAAACATTTATTTCAAATGTTTAAAATTGGAATACAAGGAAATTATGTTGAAATAATTAATTAAAGAAGAAAAAGAAGGAGATTCGAAATTGTAGTTTCATTTAACAAGTCTTATTCATTCGTGTAAAGGTCCGACAATTATTAATTAGACCACAATGGGATCATTAAGGTTACGTAAACGAACTTCGACGATTGTCTACAATCGTGCCAGCGGTCATTAAAGAGATTGAACGAGGAAGTTTCAAAATATTCGGAGACTATAATTCCCCGTGGAAATTGATCAAGTCGTAATACTTGGTAGGGGCTTCCTATTGAAACTGGAAAGTCATTATTCATCTTGCGATCATTATGATTAGCCAATCGACCACCTAGCGCGTTCGTCGGTGAACGTGCACAGCGTTCCTTTGGAAAAAAAAAGAGCAGAAAATTATAGTGATCGAGGCCGACGATCGATTAACTGATCACCTTTATTATCTTGCTAGTAATACCTACGCCTAACTGTTGGTATCGTTTAATCGCGACAAACATGCTTGCCTTCGACTTCAAAGACGTAATTCATAGAGTACTTAATTTATATCCTCTGGAAACTAAATACTACGGTTGTATCGCTACTCATATTACAAATTTGAGTTAAATTAATTTAACTTTCAAACCATACGCACAAGATTACTATTCTAATTTCAAATCTATAAATTTCTGTTCATAATTCTCAGAACAAAACGCAACGAAAAAATAAAATATCTTTTAGAAATTGAAATCCTGTTCTATAATTACCTACTTCAATCGCTTCTATTATTTATGAACACAAACCAACACTCGAATGAAACAAGGTATTCACCGTATCGCCGAATATGTATCGGAATTATTCCAGTAACTAGGGATCCAAAAGAATAGATAAAACTATACACACGGTTCGGAGAAATGCACAGGGATGATACAAAAGCGTAACGTATGCGCGTCACGTGCACACTCGTCCAATGGACAATAATATCGATGAATAACCAAAATTTCAATTGAAATGCGCGTCACTCGATGGACGACACGCCGCAGCCGATACGAATTCGATAGTATAGCTTAATCGAGTAAAAATGGAGTTTCTGGGAAAAGTTAGGGTTAAAAAATGGAAGATAGGATTTGTAACATATGTTCAACTGTTAATTTGCCAATTTAATGGAAGACTTCTGCAGCCGCAGCCAATTAGGCGAATAAGAGAAAATAACTAAGAACATCCTAACCTACAATACTACATGGGACCGTAAAATGGCGGAGGTCGCTGTATCCGCCATCTTTTCGCTCATCTGCTTAGACATGCGCGTTGGAAGCTTTACTTTTTCTCGATCAAACTATACATCGTCGCGAAACGGACCGACTTTGCTCTGAAAAATTTGTGCCCGACATGACTCGACTAATGAGGCGTCTACGTTCGATACCGTTTAATTCTTATCTAATCCCTTGATTGGCTCGCATGCCGCGCTTGGATTAACGCGGTCGGTCCACATTAATTCTGATAATTAACTTAGCCTTCCGTCTCGATACGACCTGAATCGCCGCGCTTCGACACCGACTTCGAGAACTTCCCTCGTGGCAAGATCAAAAACGCTTTGGTAATTGAATCGATCGCGGCTCGATTAATGACCCGTCACTCTTGTTATCGGCTTCCTTTGGCAGATCTGGGTGGTTAAGGAAATTCTCTTTATTTATTGATAGGTTTGAACTCTTTAGGGAGTTTCAACCGTGTACGAATTAAAAGTGAAACACGATCAGAGCGATGCTTCGAGAAAAACGATACGTCTCTGGATGATAGATAGATGAACTATTTACAAAAATAATTCTAAACGCACACGTGATACGAAAAAATGATACGAATAATGTTGAAAGATTAATTGTGGTATTATAAAATGGATTGTTATGTAAGTTTTAAATAAAAAGGGTTTGGTTTATGCAATACTGTTGCGTTGGTTGTAATATCTGCATCGGAGCGTAAAAAGCTTCCGGATGAGAGTCATCGATTGAAATTTCGTTTTCTAGGTGATGATGCGCCCTCTTTCCGGAGTCAGCGTACTCGTCGAGGAACAACAGCGAGGCATGTGTGTCTCGCTGATGATGCCTAGAGTGGTTCATCTTCGATACATGCAAATTTCTTCTTCAGATAGCCTTTGAAGTCTTGTTTATCTCGCTTCGCGCAAGAAAATCCGTGCTGGAGCAAAATGTGTGTCTTGAACAAGGTAGTCTACATACAAATCTGCTGTCACTTCTATTATACTAACAATATCTTGATATTTTCTATACTTTATAGACTCTGCTATCTACAGTTAGTTCCCCTTTCAACAAAAATCTAAGAAAAAAATCCACTCTTAAAAAGTTAACAGTGAACTCCGCTATGGACTAACGGAAAAAAAAAGAAAAAAAATTATAGAATATTATTGAGGAGAAGTTTCTCGTTGATAAAGGGCTCCTAAGGAATCCCATGATCCGCGTTAGTGCAAACTGTAGGAGAAGCATGCATTCAGGACGCGGCACACGGATCATCGATGGTCGTAAACGTTCCACGGACAGAATCATTTTTCAGTCTCCGCCCATGGGAATACGGGAACGATTTATCCCGTCAATCAAAAGGCTGCTTTATCGTCGAAGAAAAATTGATATTCGATTACGTAGCTCGTAGGAGGAACTTCGTTTCGCGCCGTTTTCCAAACGGACCGCACCGACGGAGGACGGAGAACACGGGACGCTACTTTGCGCTCCCGTGTGAATAAGATTCATTTTCTCGCCGCGAGGAATTAATATCGAGAAGAGGGAGGTGATCTCGGTCTCGCTAAAAGGTGGCTCGTGTAGACAGATTAGATCCTTCTCGAGGATCGGCCTAATCTTCCTCCCGAGACGCCTTTGAACAATGGCGTCCGGCTCGATCTACAGGCTGTATCGCTTTAAGATAACTTCTTTATTTATGATCGCGGTTGGTGGCTTCGCGTATTAGAGGTAGTCGCGCGGACGATCTATAGGGTGTGTCAGTTAATCAGATCGAGACTTTGTAATACAGTTCTTGGACGCTGTAAATATATTTCGAATTTTTTTAAGCGTATCTTATAGAGTTGAAATTGGTCGTGTTTTTAAGCAATCGTTTTTAATAGGTAGTTTTCAGCAATTTTTTTTTTATATAGAAAAAAAGAAATTGCGTTAACGTATTAGAAAAATATGTGCAATTGCATGTTGCAGTTGAATGGAATAGATAAGATGAGATACTCTTATGAATCTCGATGTATGAGACACCCTGTATTTACTTGCCGGTTTCAGGACGATATCAGCTTTGATGGCTGCAATATATCCTCGTTGTCATTTCTCACGTGGCGATGATATTCAAACAGGATAAGACCGGTTACGTAACTATGGAGATTTATGATCTAGTTTTCGTTCGGTGCATTTGCATTATTGGAAATAAAGAATTCGTTCATGTTTTTTTCTTCGTTAAACCACACCGAAGAGCTAGAGAATATTCTCACGAATCTTTAATTCAGCACACTCACCGTATTGAAACGTTTAGAAAAAATTAACGATAAGTGAATTAAAATCTTGTACCAATCTCTAAAACATTTTCTTCGATTCACATGATCATCGTGAAAAAATCCTCTTTAAACCCCATTTCTTTCGAATCACAGACTGTTGCCAATTCCAAAAGTCATTCCGCCCGAAGCAGCTCGAATCGCGTGCTCTTCGAATCGGGCTGTGATTTATCGCGATAAATCCGCGCAACGTGCAGGCGTAAACGAAGAAGCTCACTTATCATTCGATCGCGCTCAACGACACACCCCTACCCCTCGATGTTACTCGCGAACGTGAACGAGCCGAAGGGGCTCGCTGTGATAATCAACGCTTTTTACCGTGGCTCCTAGGTATGAATCAAACACACCCGTTCAAACGCTAATGAAAAACGATCCCTCCGCATTTGCACGATGGATCCTCCAGCGAACGAGAGAGGGAGATTGATTTAATGCATCGCGCTGCCGGCGTTCGTGTCGAACCACCACCTTCCAAGTTGCACTGCCACGCGTGATTGTATAAAATCGTGCGAGACTGTTGATAAATGGCCGCTAGTTGTTTAAGTATCCCCCTTCTTCTGTTTCAGCATAATTGTTTCCATCGATTTCGGAACGTCGTTGGACGGTTATTAATTAACGAGTCGTCGCGCCGACGAGATTCAAGTTTCGCGGAAGAAATTCCCGAATATGGGTCATCCACGGTGGCCAGTTTGTTTTTCTTCGTGGGAAGTCGGTCGAAGGGTTGAACAGGAGGAGGGTGGGTCAGAAGAGTATGATTGAGTATGATAAACTGTGTTCAAATCAGTTGGTGAATCGGATAAACGAGGAGCATGGCGATCGTTGCGGAGCGTGTTTCGTTTTTGCGAGAATCGTCGATGTCTTGAATGGAACTTCGAAAGTCACCGGAAATTCGTGGACGTGGAAAACTACGATAGGATCGTTACTGGACTTTTCGGGGCGGGATGATAGACTTTTGCAAGAAGGTTGACCTCTTAAGAGGACAGTTCTCGAGAACGTCGATATCTTCGAGGTTTGTACTTCAGACATTTTCGGTAAAAATGTTAAATTCGTTCGCGTGTAATTTTTATTTAAGAATAATAAACGTGACAATATTAATAAACAAAGCAGGAAGGGTAAGGGAGAATTGGAAGGTTATTTAACAGGTAGGTACAACAGTGAGTGAATTATTCCTCCCTTTGGTATCCTATTCGATTAGCCTCGTTATTCGCCATAATGGGAACAGCGCTTCCTTCAATTTTCTCCCCCTCTTAATAAAATATCATTAGCGGAAGTTAATCCACGCCTGCTTCATGAACCATTTCAAGCATCCCTCTTTTGTCTACGTGGAAGTTTAAACTAATCAGATTACCACCGTGACTTTTAATTAACGAACATTTATTTGTTTAAGCTGCTTGAATGAATAGAATCATCTACATTTCAATCACATTTCCTTGCGACTCCTGTTATAAAATACATTAAAATAAAATATAAAAAAATGTAACGACAAACGTTACATGTTTTTAAATACGCGTCCATTAAAAGTTGGTACTTTAATTTTTTTTTTTTTTGCTCGAACAGAAAACGTATCGACGAAAGAATTTTTTGGCGTGAAATTTTTCTTCATTTTTCTTCATTTTTCCTCGTCTTTCTCAGCCCGTGATGAGTCGTAAACGAAATGGCGTCATATACTCGACATCATGGTGGTTAGATGCGCGCCCGTTTTTAAGCGCGTGTATGCTAAACTCCGTCGATGTTCGTGCACCGTCCAACCGCCCAACAGTTACGCGATAAAATCTCCCTGGACCTCCCACGGCAGAAGGTGTTTTTCTGCCTCTTAAATAGGGTTAACCCCGCTTCGCCTATCGGTCGTTCATCTATAAACCTAAACACCTCTCCAACACTTATACCTATAAAATAAGATTGAACCGTTTCGAAAACGCTTTTCAACCAGCATTCGTATCCGCTCGCAATTTTTTTTTCTCGTTCCTATTTGCTCTTTTCAACTTTCTATTCTGGCTGGAGATTGATTAAAATGAGACAAGCAATCTTATAAAAATTCTATTTTTCTATTTAATTATTCGATCAATCAATATAATCAAGTTTGTTCGCAAAATTCCTAATTTCGTGATAAATCAAACTTTATGCTCCGAATACGTGAAAATATCACGTAATTCCCTCGATTCTTTTCATTCCGTGCGTGGTAAGAAAGGATAGAACCGCTCGAGACGTGCAACAATCCCGATTATCCCACGACACTTATCTCCCTCATTTACCCTTATCTCTGCTCAGACTAAGCCAATTAAAGTGGCCCGTGAATTTTCCAGCCAATCGGGCTCTCTTCCGCTGAATAATACATCCAAGGGGATCGCTGTCTATTTGCTGTCAAACTTCTTGGCATTCCTGTGTCTGGATTTTTCGGGATCGATCCTGGCTTTAATACGTTTGACATTATGCGAGCTCAAAAGTAAGCGCGGATAATATAAGACGACTGACATCCGCGACAAGATGATCTTGAACGTCAACTTTTCTCCGAGAAGTCGCTTAATCAGATCCATTTCTGTCTGTGTCAGACGTTTGTTCCAGTACCGTGAAACGACTTGAACAATGCGAGAAGAAGGTTTAAGATAAAAAATTACGGGGTTTAGGTAAATTGTTTCCTTTTTTTTTTATGAGAGATACACGGATAATTAAATTTTTTAATTGAAAGAATTAAACAGTAGAACGTGATGTATTTTCAAACTAAATATCAGTATTAAAAATTCAGGTAGTTAATTATCGAGGTCAAATTTTAAGCCCTATTGCTATTAGAAATTTATGAGATGGAAAATCAGTATGAGCCAGGTTGGATGGTTCCATTGTAGAGGCTACTTTCGGTCTCGTGAGAGAACACGGAGAATCATAGAAAAGCGTCGAAACGGTTCGTGCAATATTGAAAGTAACGTTTATGGCGTCTACACGGGGGAACCGATGGGAACATGCTCGCAGAGTGTTTTAGTCGTGGCTTTATGACGATGTTGCTGGGAAAAAGTCTACAGTGTGTTGACATTTTCATGTTAGGTGATTCAGATTTAGGTAGTTTACATATTATGGAGGAAAGGAATCTTAAGCGTTCGGGTTATCGCGGAGGAACAAGTGTAGCTTGAAGTGCTCTTTAGTCTAGTGCCTCTAATCGTTACCACGAGTTATGATTCATACATTCCAAAAATTGTGCTGCTCCATTCCCAAGAATACAGTTTTCAGTCACACAAGAAAGTTCTATAAATTTACATGGCGAAACATCAATTTCCACTGGAATTGTAAGAAAACCAAACCTAAGAAAAACAGCTTCTACACTCTTTTCCTTAATTCTTCTCTTCCTTCCTCGTCTTCCTACCTATTACAGGATATCCTGCATACTTTATACTTCTCCATAGCACGCATACGTAATCGAAAAATTTATCAACGCGAAACGACGTCCAGAAGAGACCGAAAACGGACCGAAGTAGGAAGGTAAAGGGTATAAGACCGAAAAAGGAAGCAAAAGAAAGTCACGCGCGAATCTTTTCAACGACGAAACAGAATGAAAGGGTAACCGTTTCCTTTCTCCTTGTCGTTCGGTTATCCGGACGAATTTCGCATAGCGGATAACGTTGGTCTAAGCGGGAAGGAAAATTCAAGCGAGATATAATCTTTATTCAAGGGACACGCGGAATCAAGCAGTCGGAAGAGAAAGCCCTTGCGACCGCGTGGGAAAGATTGAAAAGAGGACGTGCAGAGGATAAGAAAACTCGTTTAATTTATGATACTACCGCCTCGGTATCGGTTTTCATTATGTTCCGACGAACTTCGTGAGGAAGTTTCTGCGCGTGCGAACGCGAGACGTTTCGTCTACTTCTCGGCGAGTCTGTGCATTTCAAGCGGAATCCTTCGTCTGTATATTTTCCCATGGCTAGGTCTTCGTTACAGTGGCGGGAAAAGTGTTTCGAAAAGTAGCTTCCTCGAGAAGGGGCGAGGAAATTTCGACGGCGAACGGAAGTGTCCACGGGGACCTGCGATAAATTTCACGGCGCGTCGCGCCTCGGCAAGACGAAGGACTTCGGTCTTGCCTGGATAAGATCTTGATGATCCTGCTCGCGATAAGAGCTTACACGAATGCTCTCTGTTAGGTTTCAGTTTAGTCTGGTCGATCTATCTTGTTATGTACCAATCGTTGCAGGGTTCTTTGTGGACCGTCGATGGGTGAAATTGGGTAATTTATGGGAGAGTAAAATAGGGGATGGTTTTTAGAAATTGTATCTGATCACTCTTCTATTTGATCCTATTTTCTTCCATCTCCATCTCTTCGCATATTTTTTGTTTCGTTCTTACGGTTTCCGTCCTTGAGTAGTCTGGAATTTTACTCTCGAGTCTCTCTTTTCTCTGCTTCAGTACACGTATATACGATAGCGAGCTTTATATCCAACTTCCACTGTCTTTTGTACCACCCTCGTCATAGCACTCTTTGTCCTCCTTCATCCCTCTTCATCTTACCTAATATTCCAAACTTCTCCTTTTTCCTCTTTGTTTCTTCTCCGCAACCCTTGTACCAGTTTGTCCTTTCACCCTTATCACCCTTTATTAACCCTCTCTCTATTTCCCTCATTTTCATCCTGTTTCTCTCGCATTCCTGTGTTCCTTTTTCTCGCTTAATAATCCTCGTCCTGTCCCATTTTCCACCCCCATCTCAGTTACCGGTATTTTCTATACTTCTCGACCTCTTTTTTCCTCTCCCTGTTCTTCCCATCGTAGTTTTCTTTTTATCGCTTCGTCGTTTCGCACGTTCAGCCGCATTTTTCATCCGTCCAGCCTTTCCAGCCAGTTATATCTTCGCGATGGTGGCTCACACGTAGCTTCGCCCTTTTGCCCCCGCGTGTACAGTCCTGAAGGAAGAGACGTCGAAGAAAAGCGCTCCGTTTAATCACGCTGGCACCGGTAAATTGAATTATCCCCAAGAAGAGGACGGCGAAGAGTGTGGGGGATGGGTTAAAAAAAAAAAAGAAAAAGAAAAAAAAAAGGACGAGAAACTGAACCTGGGAGGGGAGCGGGTTTATCGAGGAGGCCGAGTAGACGGGATCCACTAATGATAGGTTATAATGGAGCTGCCTGCACCACTGGTTAACCTCGAAAATAGAACGAATTTAAGTGGAGCAGCCTGGCATGGAATTAATTCTCAGGTAATCGGAAGTCAGCGCCGAGGTCTCGGGCAGCGTGATCGATCTTCGATGAAATATGCCTTGCTTCTATCTACTTCCTGCTCCGCTTCTTGTTCTACTTGTGATCTAGGTGCTGATCGATGTACTTAGACCCGAAGCAGAAGCGATCGTTTTCATTAGTCAAAACAGATGGGGTGGTTTTTAAGGGATGTTTAATTTGTATTAACATTTGATTAATACGCTGTAACTCGGGTAGTTTCTCAAGTAAAATTTCCTTTCCTCGAAAATTACTTCAATGTTTGCTTTTGCAAAACTTAGTCGTGCATTAATCTTCTTTCGCGGAATAATCGAATGACCGAAAGTACAGATGTTATAGAACTTTGAGATTCTATAATACTATTCATTAAGTTGTCTAAAGATTGTATAATGTGACCAATTTCATAATATACTTCGATGTCGCAATTCGATTACGAAATCATCCAATTCTTCTGCAAAGAAATAAGCCGCTTCTTCGAAGCTGCAATTACCGATTCAAAAACTATATATTCAATCGGGTATCCGTTTCAAAAATTGATTCCACGAGGTCGTCGTAAATTTTCCAAGGAACGATCCCGTTGGTGGTCCGCTCGTAAATTTTCCAAAGGCTCTTTTTTGAGGGAAGCCGTGAGAATCGAAACAAATCTTGCCGGCCAATTAGGTGCTTGTCCGGCGGACTCTCCACTCGCGTTGTTCACGGTGTGTCCTCCGGCGTTCGTGGGATCCCCGACTTGGATTAGAAATTTATTAGAGCCCCTTCACGCCTGGGTTCGGTCCGCGTGGGCGCAACGTGGGCCTTTTACAATTTTCAGGGAGGAAACCGAGGGCGTGGTGCGAGGCACTCGGTTCGAGTGTACGGGCGGAGGACAGAGAAAAGCAGTCGAATTTATAACCTGCCCTTTTGTCACGTTTTCCTGCAACGGGGTGGGTCCGAGGGATGCGTCGCACGCGCGCTCTAGGCGTCTACCTAATAGAACTTGATGTTGCTTAACGACCTCTTCTCAAGGAATACATAAGTTCATGGTTTGAGTGGAAACTCGGTCCTCGTTTATATTATTACGAGAGTTATTTATTTTAGAGCATGTGCTTTAGCTTAATTCTTTCTGTACTACCTTAAATAAGTATCAANAGTGAGTCCTGATGCGCTTTCGTGGATGTTCGATTGGCGTGGTTGAGATCGAGAGGAGCGAATGTTGATGGAAACGTGGAAATTAGGTTCTCGAGGTCGATACATTTGNATGTAACTGTATTTAAATTTATACTCGACCGAGATATTCGTTTATCTGGAGCGTACCAGATACTCTTGTACAAGCGCGAACAGCCAAGGGAATACCAACGTTGGTGTTTCTCGTATAACAAAGAAAATCCCATCAGGATAGGTAGAATCTAGGAATGGACTTAAATACCAAGAGGTGTTAAGGCGCTTAAGTCATCAGGCTTTCGTCGAGCGATCAGGGCCAAATCCAAGAACGTTTTGTTCGAACCGGTGTGATCAGATAAGGTGGAACGATGAGCGCGGTATTGCTTTCAAATTGGTTTCCGATTCGAGCGTACGATAGTACCGACCCACGCCTCTGCTATACTCGCGTCTATTCATCTATTCGAGAGCTCACGTTATTAGAAGCTTGTTCGTTTTTCTACCTTCTCCTTCGACCCTCACCCTTCTTCGCCTATCTTTTTTTTTTTTCAGTTCTATGATTTGGTTCATCGGGTTGGTCGATTAGGCGGTTGATCGATCTTCTCGATCCGCTCGACTCGTCCGCAATCACTCACGAGAGAAAGAGAGAGTGTGTGCGTTGCTACATCGCTGAAAGTAGGCTATCATCGCGAATTTTCTGGCTCGACGACCTCGAGCTCCCCCTTGGCGTGATTTACCGAGGCCTACGCGAGGTAGACCTCGGTCGGACTCGAAGAATTCGTGTAAATGATTAGAGATAACGATCTCCTTGCCGCGATTTCTTCGGTGGTGAAATAGTTGATGTCGCTCTTGGAACGCTAAATCGATGATATTAAAAAGATCGCAGTGAAATTGAAAATTTGTAAATTTTTGTGTTTCTTTTAAAAGTCTAGACGAAGTGATTAACCGAGGACTTGTAAAGATTTGACTTTGAAAATTTTCACAACTAATTTTTACCGTTTATTTCGATAATCTTCAAGTCGTAAGTTCTCAATCTCTGATTGAACAAGATGACCAAATGGTACAACTGGAAACACTGCTAATTTCATTAATTTTTGATACCACCGTTATCCTATCTTCGCTCGAATGTAAAACTACACGAACAACATTAACGCCTCCTTCGGGACTAGTAAACATATAAGAACGTGAGAACGATATAAATCGACATTGTTCGAGGATACACACCGCGATAAACCACCTGTAGACGAGGAGCGTATGAATATAACGCGCTCCACGAGCCTCGAGATTGCTGATACTTCGATTAAGCAGCAACCGGATCTCGAATGCACTTCCTGACGGTGGAGACTTGTATTTTGTAGCAGCACGGCTACAACGAACCGTGAAACTTGTTGCACGTTGCGAGAAATTAACGGCCAGGGTATAATTAGACCATGGCGGAGCATTGTTAATCGAAAGAACGAGCGAATCGTAGGAATACGTTCGTTGAAACAATTTCTGAGACTGATTGTGAAAAATACGAAATCATTCGGGAAATCTAAAATTCACAAAAATACAAAAAATTACGAAATACGTTCGAAACTATGAGAGATTAACACGATATCATTTCACTGTTGCGTTACGAGAACAATAAACTGTCCTTTTTATCGTTTCATCCTTCATCAACGCGAGGTATCGATAGCTTTGCACTGACCAGCCGCAATTTCGAGACTAACGAGCAGTTTTAATTGCATATCGACCACGGAATCCTAGGAAAAAGGTTTCTGAAAGCAAATAGTTGCCGATGGATCGTTTTTCAGCGTTAAAAGCTCGGTAACCGTCTAACGAGTTACGTGTGCCGCGCTCATCAATACGACCCAAGTGTTTTTAAATCGAATCAATTTGTAAAAGTAGTCGTCATTTTTAAAAGAAACTCGCTCAAAGAAAACAGACTCTTTTAAGCCTTGTATTATCTAATCTAAACGAATCGACTTATAGCTGGAACAAAATAAACGGCTTATTTCCAAGAAAATTACCATTCAACCCGTAACAACAAGTCGACGCTCGTTTAAATTAACTCGGACAAACATAAATTTATCGTAAACAACTAAAAATAAGCAACATTTCATTTCTGGACAAGAAATGAATAAAAATGCCCCCAAATGGATTAAGAATAAATAAATAAATAAAAAAAGTAAATAAACCGAAAACGAACCATTGTCAACGAAATAACTTTACGTTTAGTCAAGGAAGCCATTGAGGTCAGAGAACCGCCCTATATAATTTCCTCGCCAAATTTGTTTCGTCTCACCGTTAAACCCTAGTATTTGCCTTTCCGAGTTGCGAAGCTAACTCGTGGAAAGGAACAGGCATTGTTGTACGTACGTAACAATGACTACTTGACAGCAGAAAAGACTCGAGAAGTTTCGCAGCTGCAGTCGATCGCTGTTCGTTCTTTTTTCCTTTTTTTTTCTCGCCATCCCACCGACCAAGGGAGGTCTCGCCTTTTCATTCGTTCGGCAAGTTTCCGCGTAAGACCTCCAGAGAGGGTCGAAGATCCGANTCACTGTTGCGTTACGAGAACAATAAACTGTCCTTTTTATCGTTTCATCCTTCATCAACGCGAGGTATCGATAGCTTTGCACTGACCAGCCGCAATTTCGAGACTAACGAGCAGTTTTAATTGCATATCGACCACGGAATCCTAGGAAAAAGGTTTCTGAAAGCAAATAGTTGCCGATGGATCGTTTTTCAGCGTTAAAAGCTCGGTAACCGTCTAACGAGTTACGTGTGCCGCGCTCATCAATACGACCCAAGTGTTTTTAAATCGAATCAATTTGTAAAAGTACTCGTCATTTTTAAAAGAAACTCGCTCAAAGAAAACAGACTCTTTTAAGCCTTGTATTATCTAATCTAAACGAATCGACTTATAGCTGGAACAAAATAAACGGCTTATTTCCAAGAAAATTACCATTCAACCCGTAACAACAAGTCGACGCTCGTTTAAATTAACTCGGACAAACATAAATTTATCGTAAACAACTAAAAATAAGCAACATTTCATTTCTGGACAAGAAATGAATAAAAATGCCCCCAAATGGATTAAGAATAAATAAATAAATAAAAAAAGTAAATAAACCGAAAACGAACCATTGTCAACGAAATAACTTTACGTTTAGTCAAGGAAGCCATTGAGGTCAGAGAACCGCCCTATATAATTTCCTCGCCAAATTTGTTTCGTCTCACCGTTAAACCCTAGTATTTGCCTTTCCGAGTTGCGAAGCTAACTCGTGGAAAGGAACAGGCATTGTTGTACGTACGTAACAATGACTACTTGACAGCAGAAAAGACTCGAGAAGTTTCGCAGCTGCAGTCGATCGCTGTTCGTTCTTTTTTCCTTTTTTTTTCTCGCCATCCCACCGACCAAGGGAGGTCTCGCCTTTTCATTCGTTCGGCAAGTTTCCGCGTAAGACCTCCAGAGAGGGTCGAAGATCCGAGAGCCGATGCTGTCTCGTCGAAAGTCTTAATGATCTCCAAGATTCCCGGACTTTACCTTCGCCAGCGGGATCCTCCCTTCGTAGGTGGTTCGTGGCGCGAAACTACAGAAGTGCCGCGTTCGAACTTTTTTCCCACCCTCGGCTGTTGTTTATTTTACGGTCGCGTCGGCCTCAAACGCTTTCCGGCGAACGCTAGAATTTTTGGGTCGTTAACCGATGAATCGTTCGTTCGACGTGGTAGAATTTTTTAAGACTTTAAAACTGTTCTTTGTTCTTTTATGTTGACGCAAGTTGAAATTGTAATTCGTTCGAGTTTGAACGATCTTCCAGTTGGAACGAAACGTGTTTATTAGATTTGGGATGTCTGCAAGGTTCTGTCGAAAGTGCGGTTACAATGTTGGAGGATAACCAATGCGAAAAGACTTTTTCAGGAGCGAAAAAAAAAAAAAAATGGGAAAAGATTATCGAGTGATCGGCAAACCGGTTGGCATTGTGTACCCTGGCTTATTGGCATCGATCGGCAATTCCCTTCAGACTGTAGACACCAAACAGTGTTTATCAGTTTACTGGTCAATGGAGGTGTACCAATGCGGCATGAGGTGTTCAACGAGGCTGTGCGTGTACTGCATATTTGCAGCTAATCCGATCGATATGGAAGGATTATTCAATTTCAGTTCCTATTCAGCAGCCATTCCGCACAGTTATACCGTCTCCCAATGTTTCATCAATCGTGAGATATTTCACATTCTTAGGTGGTCCATCTATCATCCCTTCTTTTAAAACCGTTAAATTAATCAACGCTATAATTCTCATTTCGAATTATAAATTTCACATTATAAATTTCAAATTTTCATTCATCCCAGTATACGATTTAAATATTTCACCTCGTTAACTACTTTTACCAGTTTCATCGTCAACGAAGCTTCGCCAACTTTCCTAAATCAACGATTAAACATGGAAATTCGAGGAACAATGAAAACTCACCGGTCTTAAAAGGGACTATAGCCGCCGACAGTCCGAGGTGCAAAACCATTCGCTAATTGCATTCGTCTTTATGCACGGCGGTGGTCCACGCGTGGGCGTATTATCGTTCGTCAGGATGCGCAACGCGTGCGCGAGGGAGGCCAACTTATTAAAATGCCAGCCGTTCACGGGCTCGTGTAGCGCAATAACATTTGTTCGTTGCGTACGGAAGAAAACAAATTGAAGCTGGTCGCGCGCGGCCGTTTTTAACTTTTAATTGGATCGCGCGCGCTTTCGCGGACCCGGAGTTCAGCCAGCAACCGTGCCACGGATCTGTCTAATTAATTCGCGATCTCGTTCGAAGTGACCCCCTGAACTGGCGATGAAAAGAAAGAAAAAAAAATAAAGTAAAATGTTTCCTCTCGAGGATTTATCGCTCACGCTCTACAATTATTTCGCTTCGACGCTTTTTTGTTTTAAACTTAACTCGTCGCAAGCTTTTCTTATACCCTATGTAGACGATTTTTGTATTTTTGTGTTTCGAACAGAATGGAAAAGTGTGAGAGAATTGTTACTTTAGAGTAGAAAATGCTTTTACCATGTTTCGCAATTTTAATCTACACATCGCTCTATAAAAAGGTTTTAAAAATAGGAAGTTAAAGGATCACGGTATAAAAGGCTCTCAGTTTCGTGAATTCGTTTCGATTTTTCAGGTCGCGGTACGTTCTCCTCTGACGGAACTTTTATTTTTAACCGTGTTATCGATGGTTGCCGCGCACGAAGCTGCACGGCAGTACCCCGGAACAGCTCTAAACTCGATGAAAACGCGAGAAGTCATCGCGTGGAATCGTCGACCGCGGCAAATCTTATTATCACCTGGCATCGGTTCAAATGATATCTCGAACGGGCAACGCCCGACTCGCGCTAGACACATCCGATGAAATTCCCCGCGTTGTCTTTTTCCGATGCCTTCCGTGTCGAATTCTTCGCGTTGTTCCCTGGTTGGCAGCCGACGAAATTTCAGCGACCAATTGTGTGAAAATTCCTGACGTTAATGGCAGGATCGCGATAGGTATGACACTTTGAAAGCAGTTATCGACGCGATGCGAAACAGAAATTTTTAATGCTTTGCGCGAAAAATTTTCTTTTAAAAATTATTCCAACGTTAAACCTATTCTCGACCATTTAATCTACACGTCACTGCCCTACCGAAACCTTTTTGAAAAAAAAGAGAAACTATGAAGAACGAATTAAACACTAATTCCTAGAATCCATTGCAACCCATCCCTCACAACCCTTATGAAATAACTGCAACCTCATATATCCTGCAAGCCACATTTCATCTTCTCTTCCACCCTTCCGTACTAATGCCAAAAAGGTCATAATCTTGCTCGACCAAATTCCTCTTGGGACCGGAACTAAAATTTACAGTGACCACCTTGCAGTCGCGAAGCGACCCCGATGAGGTTGCGTTTCCGTAGCAGCCGAGTGCGATTCCGCGCGCATTAAACGCTCCAACACAGAAACGCGTCACTTTGCGCCTCATATCCGGCTTTCAGTCTCCGTGTGTCCGCTCGCGAAACATCGAACCGACCCTTTCGATCGATTTCCCCTTGCTTTGCCCCTCGTGCCCTGCGGTTCGGTCGGGGGAATTTGATATTAATCCGAGATGGAAGCCTGCGGACGACAGGCTTGATCTCGCGTTAATCAACCGCGCGGTAGCGTCGAGGAGCATCGACGTCGACGATCTGTTCGGAATACATGCTCGATATATATCACCGGTGCATCTGGCCGCGCGATAATGTAACCTTAAGCCTTCGCATACGATTCTACGTGGACGCAGCGAGGATCCTTGGGATCCGTAAGCGGCTACCTCTAAGCTTCTAGCTCTGTAAATGCGTCTTTAAACCTTCGTCCGTGATTCACCGCGGATATCGGCCCTATCCGTTGCTGGATCGATGTAATTGGCCATTATTTGCCCGGCTACCTGTCGCGGCATGCATAGACGCGATGATAAATTCGCCGGATCGCGTTCCGGCTAATTGGACGGACGAATTACCGGACATGCACCGGCGACGTTAACTTCGACACGATGTTGCTGCAGCAGGATTGTTTGCCGATGTAGAACGACGCGTGTTTCCGGAGGAGTTCCTACGGAGGCATTGGATTTCGGAGAAAACGAGGCAACGCAAGGGTCGAGGGATCGGTAAGGTTTGAAAGATAGCTTGCGAGTGAATTTTCATCGTTCCTACGTCAACGGTGGATCGTCGAAGTTTGGAATATTCAAAGGAGCCTTTCAACTTTGTAACGAGACGTCGATATCAAAAATACGATGAAACTTGATCTAACTATCCTGACCAATTTCCTCCTGCAGCAGTGAAATCCTCTCGCGCAATATCCACTCTCACCATCCGGATATGGTTCGAAAGGAATCTTTCATCCTTTCCAAAGTTATTCTTGAAATATAAAATCTTCGATCCTTCGACGGAGAAAAGAATTAACGCTACGTCGTTTATTCGTTCGCGCAGACCAGCCACGAGCATAACGGCGTCCGTTACGTTGATCAGAGATGGAATTCCTCTATCGAGTGAATCTGTAGAAGCAACGGGTCGGAAGAGGAAGAGAACGACTCGAATTTTCGCGATACACACGTATACACAGACGTTGCACCATCTGCTGCACCGTACAGGAAGACGGCAATTCCGGCAAATTGGGCCGAATATAATTTTTAAGGAATCGACAGGAAATATACGGAATTCCCGTCGCGTTTCCATCCGAAGCTGATATCGATACGCGTGTGCAAAGATACGCTCTTCACGTAGCCGGGGGGAAACCCGAGGGCTGCGCTGTATCGAGGTAATACCGAATTCATCGAGGGTATAATACCGGCCAATTCGAGCAATCAGGTAAATGCCCGAGGACGTGAGTTTTCCGAGTTTGCTACCAGCCAATGTTGACTTATGTTTTGCTGTGGTCCTTCTTTGGTCTCTTTATCTCGAAGTGTCACGTTTATAAATAATGTACGAAGGGAAATTGTAAAGGATACGAGCGAATAAGCTAAGAAGCGTGATATATCGTAAATTAATCAAAAGGTATTTTTTCATCAATGAATAGGTATCTTACTTTATTTTATTTAAAAAGTTCGACCATAGACGAGCAAGGTAAATAATCGTTATCGTTTCGAAACGAGATTCTACAGCACAGAGCCGCCATATTAGAACGGTGATGGTCTTTGGACGTCGTTTCGGTTCGATTGAATCGTTCCGGCGTGAAAATTGTTTTTCCCGAGGAATCCCAGAGGAACCGGGGGACAATAGGAGCGGAAAGTTAGGGAGATCGTTCTCGTTGCAGTTTATGGAGCATGGGTTATAATGGTTTGATTTTGTGGCTGTCACAGGGTATAGTTCGCGAGATACGAGGCGCTGCCGAAGACACTATAACTGTAACCTGTGATCATTATACGTAGATATCGACGATTCGATGACAAACCATGCATATCTAATGGCAGTTATCGGGGCAATAGTTATTACCGTTTAATTACCTTAATTTATCGACGTACCAGTCTAATTAGTGTTTATACGTTCGAAGGGCGGCGTTGAATTTACCGAATCCCCATATTCAATACGCGACAATTAGACGCGTTTATTTTGCTCTGACGAGCAACTGTTTCCATTCCAATAAAGTTATAGGTGTATTAACGCAAAGAACTTTTAAAGTCTCCTCGAACCGTTCGCGACGGCAATAACGATGACAATAGAAGCTTTATTTAACCCTTTTTAATTTCAAGTTTATTTGCTTCCGAGAAGAGAAGAATCATAGTTCATTTTTACTTCAATCTAAAAATCAAAAGATAATAATTATTATACGCGGTTTAACGATAAACTAGAATAATAAAATGATAAAAAAATAATATATGTAAGCGTGTAACTTGGAACAGTAAAGTAAAAAATAAATTCACACGTTAGATCGTTGCATAAGCAATGAAAAACATTTTTCTAGTATACGATAAAAAAAAGAACCGCAAAAATCACCCAAAATAAAAATAATGTAATACGTGTTAAATCAATTATGAATCTTATAAACAGGGTCCTGCAATTTGATATTCGATCGAAACGAATTTTCTCGATACATTCGTTAGCCAACCAAAAAAGTGGTGTCGTCCTTCATGCATATTTTCACAAAAAGGATTATATACTCACACTCGATTACCTACAACGTATAAAACCCGCCTGTATATCGTTCGCGTTCATGATCCTTGTTTAACCGGGCTAGTCGTTATTTTATATGGTGATCGTTACTCCAGTAGCGGAGTTATGCTCGTAGCGTTTCTGGAAAGTGGAGCCGAAGAAAATTGCAGGACAAATTATTGCGTTAAACGAGAATTACTCGGGCACGGAACACCCTTGTCGCGACCGTGCCACCTATTCGTCCACGCATCCAACGATTAATTATCGCGTGCCGTGAGTTATTCGACCGGCCGTGAATTTACTTCCCATGCTAATTAACACGTCGCCGTCGAAGGGATTAATCTTCGCGAGCGTGAAGTGGAACATCCATTCGAGTGGATTATACTTGTGTAATAATAGATTATTCGCACATAGTTTACCAATCAATTATCTTATGCTAAAATCTACTTCGCATCGAATAATCTTCATTGAAAATTCTCAAATTCTGAGATTCTCAATTCCTCAACTTCCCAACTTTTCAACTTCTCAAATTCTCAAATTCTCAAATTCTCAAATTCTCCACTTCTCAAATTCTCAAATTCTCCACTTCTCAAATTCTCAAATACCTAATTTTTAGTTGCAATCAGTGATAGTTACGTCTCACAATTTGTTAATTTCCATCTTCATTGTCTCAAACGCGATCGATCCAATCGATCGGAACACAAATACTCGAGGAAGCAGGTGTTTAAGAGTGAAACCCCGTGCGACTATAGTTTCTCCGGTTCTCGTTACAAACGCGACCAATAATCATGGCGTCTATATACACGGTACAGCATTGATAATCGATGTGTACAAACAGGAGAGAATAACCGTGGGACCGCGTACATCATCCAAGAAACTGGAATAGGAAGGCAATGCTCCCAGTTGTTGGCGCGCGCGCCTACTCGACTCAAACGCTAGATGTTCCATATTTTTATCGATTTCGTGTAAATCCAGCGAAACAATGGCCGGCTTCTCGTAAAAACCGCGAGCATCGTTGCTATGACATTTGTTGTGCACGCTGGAAGCGTGTGCTCCGCGATAGATTGTTCTCTCGTAAAAAGCACCGGCTGACCCGATTTTTTTTTTTTTTTT
>SMSQ01000073.1:11479-46408 GCA_019453375.1 Ctenoplectra terminalis
ATTTTACAAAAAAAAAAAAAAAAAAAAATAACAGAAAATACTTAAAAATCCGCCATTAAAAAATCATAGAATTTCTATGAAAAATTACGAATAGATCGTTTGACCGCCTCGGTAAGTTAAATATTAAACAAACTACCGAACGAATTTCCCGTTTCCACTGGCAACGACGAGAAAAATAGACAACCAGGAAAATCTGTCGCTCGATGACCATTATCCTCCGCGAGGCAACTTCCGTTTCGTTTCTAATCCGCGCGGCGTTCTGCAAAATCTCTCCGGTCGCTAGTCGATGGTTTTCGACACTAGTTACATCGAGTATTTCGAGTATTTCTCGTTATCTTGGAACAGCTTTTGAGAGTCTCGCGAACGGTTTCTTGAAAACGTCTCGTTAGCTGACCGACGATCGATCCGACGGATTCGCGCGGCCGTTTGTTCGAATTAAGTGGCGGGACTTGATTATTCAATCGGTTCGCGGATGCTTCGAGCAGAGATAAGAAACGGGGAAAGGTGTTCGGGTTAATAGAAGCGGAAATAAAAGTTGCGCTGGGTCGAAGATGGAGGCGGAGCGAACAGAAAGTACGGTGAGATGAATAATGAAAGAGAAACAAAGTTAAAAAGAGAGCGTAAACGGAGAGAAGTCGAGTTTTGGCGGAGATTTGTATATTTCGATAATTGGTTTTTTTGATGGATGGAAAATGTGAGTTGTGATTCGTTTCTCGTAGAAAATTGTCACACGGTCGCTTTAATTAAGACTGCAAACATGAAAATATTTGATCTTTGATAAATTAAACGATATAGTAATAAAGTATATAAATTTTCACGTAATAATTGGAATAAAAATTGGAATTAAAATTGGAATAAAAATTGAGGTAAAATTGGAATAAAAATTTAGGTAAAATTGGTACCAGACAGTAGGATGAATTAAACTACGTGAAGTGGATTCAATGGAGCATAGAGAGCGATAAAGCTTGGGTACAAAGAAGATAGGGCAAAGTAGATCGGCGAAGTAGAAAAAACGAGCAACGCAAGGGACACAGAGAAACAAGTAGTATTTTGGGGAATAAAAGAAAATAGACTGACGAGATAGAAGCAAACAGTGAGGCGTAAAACGAAGGGTTAGGGGTACTAGAAAAAATGATGGCGCAGATAGGAAAGAGATCGGGAAGATCCTAGAGAACGCATTTAAAGAAACAAGGTAAAAAGACGTAAAAAAGGTCGGTAAAAAGAAAGAAGAGAAGAAAACAGCAAGAGTAAAAAGTGGATAGTGTTGCTGAAAGAAAGACAATAAGAAACATCGAGAATCGATAAAAGGAAGAAGCAGAACGAAGCAGAAGCAAATGGGAAAGAAACAAGAAAAAGGTAAAAAAAAAGAACGAAAAAAAAGGAAATACGAAGATAATAACGACGAAGAGGGCGAACAGATAGACAGAAAGCGCGGATTGAACGGGGTGAGAGTTGGCAGCATTGCAGAAACGAGGCGATTAACCGTCGCCGTGCTGGATTTTACAGATCGGGTGCCCATGTTAATGGAGGACGATTTTCTAATAACGAGTGCCACGTTCTCCTGCTTTTACGAGTTCACCAATGATTCCATGGAGGAAAGAAGCGGAACGAATCTTTCTTCGGCCAGCTTTAATTGCTCTTTCTCGATTGTTTTACTCTCTCTCTCTCTTCCCTGCTAACAATCTTCTCCGCGAATCTTGGAAAATTATTATATTTAAATGGAAAAAAGAAAAAGGAAAAAAAGAAGCGAAACTTGTGGGAACGAAGATCTTTTATCAACATTTACAACGAGCGACTGAGATTCGAGTATCGGAAATACCAGAGAACGGTATTTGGATCGAGCGTTTGAGACTGGGGTGTGAATAGAGGAGCGAATAGCTTAACGACTTAAGCTTTTTCGTGGATATCGTTCGATTCGAACTGTTCGAATTAAAAATTCTAATTTGGAAAGTATCGACTCGCGAAACTTGGAGAATAAATTAAAAAATTAAAGTTGCGCGGACGGAAAACTTTCCGGGAATGTTTATTGCTGGTGACCGAGTTTCGGGAAATACGAGAGAACAGTGTGTTTGGATCGAGCGTTTGAGATTGGGGCGTGAAAGACGAGCGAATGGCCACTTAAGATTCTCGGTGGTTTTCGTTAAATTAAAACTATTCAAATTAGAAATTCTGATAGCGATCGATAGGAAAATCGGAAAGAAAGGAAATAAAAGGCAGAATGTTTCCCGAAAGTTACGAACACGTGACGGGGATGCTGGGGAGGAAAATAGGGAAGAGAGAAGACGGAGGGACGAAATCTGTGAGGTCGAGAAGTTTTAAGGGGGTTACGAGGTCTCGTTCGAAAAGTCGATCTTGAAAGCCACCCGCGTTCGAGATACCGCGTGGAAACTTCTTCTTTTCTCTCTTCACGATAGAACGACCACAGAAACTTCAATAATTTTCGACCCCCCTGGCGTGTTTCAATATTTAAACAATGTTCAGATGCCCGTTCCACCCTTGTTTTGTTTTTCCCGAACAGCCATCGCGGGACTCCGAGAGCTTACAATCTCGATTCCGTTCGTCTAAAGAATCAATAGAGGCTCGTCTTCTCTTCTTTTCTTCTTTAAATAATAGCCTGTAAGCGCTATAATCGGAGAAATAAACAAATTTCTGATGTCTTGGATAAAAGTTTTTATAGAAATTAAATTATATTTAATCGTAACTAAACGAGAAAAGTAAATCTTATTGTTCGTTATTATTTCTATTATTCTTCTTCGACGGATCGATAAAAAATATTTTCAATGAGAGAAACGCTGGGATAATTTTATTTTTTGAATAATTAAATAACGAAAATAAACTAATAAGTTAAAGGAGATTGAATAATGTTATTAACGTAGATATTAAAAGTTTGTAAGAATCTCATTTACTTCTTTGACACTCTAATTTAAATATTAATATTTTCGAAGAGTAGCTTTGCTGTTTTTACGATACAAACTTCTCCGAAGAAAAATATTAAATTATCAGAAACTTTTAAGTAGTACAGGATCGTGACCGAAGGGCGAACATAATGAGACTATGATGGAAAGTGTACCTGATCAGCCAAGTAGAATAGGAACTGCTCCGATACAGACAAGAGAAGAGGACCCTGTATGTAGTTGGGTAATGGAAACTGTAGCGTCTCTAGTTAGCCAAGTGGAATAGAAACGCACCTGATGCGACAAGTAGAATAGGAATGTGTCTGATTTACATCGGTAGAATAAGACAGATCAAAGCAGGATTGATTTCTTTTTATCGCTTCTACGCGAACCTTATTTGATTTCTTCAAGGCAAATGATTGTTATTTACAAGTGATTTCGTAACAAAAAAAAAAAAAAGAGAATAAGAGACAGAGAGGACCCAGTATGTAGTTAAATAATGAAAACAATAACAAAACTAGTTAGCAAAGTGGAATAGAAACGCACATGATGAGAAAAGTAGAATAGGAATGTGTCTGATTTACAACGGTAGAATAAGACAGATCAAAGCAGGATTGATTTCTTTTTATCGCTTCTACGCGAACCTTATTTGATTTCTTCAAGGCAAATGATTGTTATTTACAAGTGATTTCGTAACAAAAAAAAAAAAAAGAAAAAAAAGGGAAAAAAATTAAAAACATGATTGTAAGAAAAAAAAAAAAACATAATTAGAATAATTCAAGGCAAATGATTGTTATTTACAAGTGATTTCGTAACAAAAAAAAAAAAAAGAAAAAAAAAGAAAAAAAATGGAAAGAAAGTCAAAACATGATTGTATGATTACATAAAAAACAATAAAGTAATAAAAATAATTTATCACTTTATTAAGGACACGTAAATTATACGAATACCAATCGATAATAATCATATAACAATTATACCAGCAATAATTTTGAATCTAATATATCGCAGCAAATATTTTTTTGACCGAAACATTGAATTGTCGATAAAACAAATTTTATTGGAATCACACGGCAGACCACCGCAACGTCGACCACGGAAAATGTAGAACAAAAATTTTACGTCTATCCAACATTTCCCCACGTTTCACGAACTTTTCATTTTCCCCGAAATTTGTTTAATTTTCACGTTTCGTCGGACGAACGGAATATATTATGCAATATGTGCACCAGCGTTTTATTTACGATCCCTGTCGGAAACAGAAGCCAAGCTAAAAAAGTTATTTCGCGTGGTACGTAAAAATTGCCGATCTTCGGTACTCTCTCGTGGATTTTTCCGTAGATTTTGTTACACCGAAGGGTTAACGGAATTTAATGGTGGCCATCGTTAGGGATCGAGCATCCTCTGCTCGTTGGAGAACTTTCTAAAATGTTCTCATAAGGTTCACGGTATCGAAACATTTAATTGAAACAGAATTCTGTTTCAAACAGAATTAATTTTCTCTTCTTTACCAAAGTCACTGGTTCAAAAAATATTCCAACTTCAAGTTTTCAGATTCAAATTTCGAACCGTCGACAGGTTTACCGTCGCGTTATTTCACAAAACGCAACATCCGAACCTAACCCAAAATTTGCATCGCAAATACCATTAACTGCATTCCTCCGAAAGCAACGATCACCTAAATCGATCGTTCGATCAATCAGAATTTCTCCAAAAGCTTCATCCTAAAATTCGGTGCAGTGCAAACGCGGCGCGTCGAATTTCCATCAATCACCGAAAACCAAAATTAACTGAAACCGCAGTTGCGTTTAACGAATCATCGACCACACCGGAAGCGTTCCACGCTTTCTGCACGGCGATTCGAATTTCGCGTGGCAGAAGCGCTTAACTCTTTCGGGATTGATGAAACATTAATCTGGTATTCGAAAATAAGTTAGAAAATAACAGAATCAGACGAACCAAGAATTAAGGACATTTTACTCTCGCAAAGGTTAACATTAGAACTATCGAAGCGATTAAAATGAACAATTTCTGATCTCTCATAGAAATTTTATAAATCTACCGTGATATATTTCAAGTAACTTTCTATAATTTTCTGTTAAAAATATAGATAAAAATTTCATCTTCTTTACACAATTTATTTTTTCGTACACCTTTTGTTTCGATCTCTTTCGGTTCAAATAAGCAAACTTTGATGTAGTTAGCTAACATTGGTAGTTAGCTAACATTGAAAAAAATATATTTATATACTTAATTTTCGATTAACCACGCTTCCTTCAATCGTGATCCACTTTTAATCTTTTACTTTCGCGATTGAATACGAAGAACTGTTAAAAATATCAATTTTTAATTGAACGATGTCCAAAAATAAATCGACCGTCCATCCGACAGGAGGCACTCAACGACGAGGCTTCGTCGTGGAATTTCCGGCTCGACACCGATGGACGAGGCCATCGTCGCGTCTCGTCGGATTAAATTATAACGTCGACCCTGATTTACATCGATAGCGCTGCAAACTCTCGGTCGGTTCGTTAGAAAGTTCCACGGAAGTGTCGCACAGTTGGCGTGTTCCCGTTGCTGCCACCCTGAGCAACGATTCCCATGCAAACACGCGCGCGCGAGCGTACCAGCCTGGTTACGGATACTCGGGTTAGAGGCACAGACACAGACACAGTTTCCAGGTCTATTTGTTTTCAGTTACTTTTCCCAGGAAGTTGCACATCGACCCTCTGCTGATTTACAATTCTCCGCTTCCTTCGGTCCACTGGTTGTCGGTCATGCATATTTAATCGCCGTAAGACCATCAGCGGATAACTAGGCCCGCTCCTTTCTCGCGAAATCCTTTAGGAGTGTTTCTGCTTGGAAACTTGGCCGCGTGTACGTTTGCTCCTTTGTCCAGTTGCTTATTGGCCGAGTTCCACGATATATGGGTTTCGAAGTTTATATTTGGAAAGAAAAAAGGCTCAAGAGTAGACTTCTTCAGAAGCGGAAGAGTTAAGATTGGTTTTTTTAATCCTTATCGGACAATGTTGATGTTTTGTACATTATTTGGCGTCAGGTCGGAGTTTTTATTCGGTGCTGTATAAAAGATGCTTTTTAAATCGATGTAGTTCTTTTTGCTCATTTTTTGGGGGGAATAAAATATTAACGCGAGAGTAAGATAATCATTGAAATAACAATTATTGTAAGATAATCATTGAAATAACTTGGCTGTTACCATATAAGTATCTAAATGTGTCGAGCGATGGATATAGTTGCAGTGTCGCGTCAGGGGTAACATACGTTCAATAGGGGTTAAGTATTTTAGTCGAATGAATAGATTATAGGACGAAGAGTAAAATTAAAAGGCGAGCTATTCTTGGATGTTTTGATGCACTAGCGTGACACCGACTGGATATAATTTGGGTTGGAAAACGTTGTTAAGGTGAAATACTTGTTCTTGCTTTCACATTTATGTACGGTTCTTTTCTCTGGATAGGGGATGAAGTTGGTTCCATTGGTGTTACAGATTGGTAATGCATTTTTTAAATGTTTTTCTACCACATTCTTTTTTATAAAAGTATTAAAAATGATTATTGGCCTCGATAAATGAATTCGGAAGTTGATCAGATTTATAATAAACCCAAGTGTTAAGTTTTTATCGTTTGAAGATAGTCTTCAAAGTCGATTATTAAAAATGTCTGAAACCGAACTCGATTCATATCATTAATTCCGGTAAATTACGGTAAATTAATAAATTATCTCCAATATTGAATTAAACCGAAGCTCGAGAAACAGAATTAACTTGGAGCGTATTATTTCTGTATCTTCGTTTCATAAATTATACGGATTTACTTTACAGTAAATGAATAAATTACTTCACAATAAATTACTTTCGAGATTTAATTAAATTCGACGAGCAACTGAAACGAATTTAAGCACAACCTTTTCCTTCTGTTTATAATTATTTTCATAATTCCTCTTCGTACCTCGATCCTCGGCATCAAGAACGTTACCACACCGTCAACTTAACCAACTTCGCTCTTCAACAGGCCGCCGAGGCCAATTCAAAGAGGACTTATTGAATATCAGGCAAGTAGGATAGTTAGACCGATTCTAACTGTCGATCATCTCTTCGAGATCTTCCTGTTGGCCATTCAGTCGATTGTGCCGCGTATTTGCCCTAGGGTGGTTCCGTCGACGGAACGAAAGATCTTGAGCGAACCTCTCCTCTCGATCGGTAGTGCATCTTCAATTCGTAATCAGGCTGGATTTGTCCTCCGTCTTCTGGCTGGGGTTTCCTCGTTGGGACGAGAGTGGTTCGAGTCTCTTATAAATAAGGCAGTACGAACCGAGCAGACATCTGGCGAACTTTGAAGTACGCCGTGGTACAAAGGCTTTGCTGATGGTTAAACGAAAGTTGTTTTAGAAGATCCTTTTCGTGTAAAGAGCCACGATTTTCGGGGTATGTTCGGTGAATTTCTCTGAATCGAATGGTCTTCGTAAAGACGTATTAAATTAACGAGACAGGGGTATTTTTAATTATTCTTCTTTGAATGATCAAGGATAATTGGAATTGTAATAATAATTATTGAACCGAGAAGAAATAAATTTTATTTCAAATCGAATCGAATTTCTCGAATGTTATTCGTAAGGACGAATTAAGTAAAAAAGTACTAAATACAAAAATAAAAAAGAATTCTAATTTTGATAAAAATATGTCTTCAAAATCCAAACTAAGAAATTTTCATATCGACAATAGATTTTTTATATATTTCTCAAAGTTAGGAAATTTTTTTAACGATAGTATAAAACTCGATTGGGTCGAAAATGACCCGAGCGTCGCAGCAGGGGTTGAATAAATGAGACAGAGGTGTCTTTAACTATTTTTCTCTGAACGATCAAGGCTAATTAAAATTTTAACAAAAATAATTGCTAAACCGAGAAGAAACAAATTTAATTTCTCAATTCTTGGCTTAAAAAGAATAATTAATAAGAAGGAATGGAAAAAAAGGAATAAAATCGATGTCTCTTTAATATCTTTCATACTATTTTCCAACGATTCCGCTAATGTACACGTGCAACGTGAGCTAGAGTCTCGTTTATCAAGGAAAGGTTGTCGATTCGAGTGGCTTAACGGTGCAGTTTTGTATAGAGCTCTTTCAAAGCAGAGAAGGTAATCCTTTTTAGCGCGTTTGTCAAGGAATCTTCCTCATGACCCCGCCCGTATCGGGGTCCTTTAGAAGGAAGTGCCCTCTTCCCAACCACGCCACCTGCAAAGGTAATTCTCTTAAGGATCTCCTACGTTCATAAATCTTGCTATACACTCTTGGTGCGTGGTTGTGAGAAGGTTTGCATTCGAGAAAGCCAGGTTTACGAACGGCACTGGGGTTAAAAGACGATCGAATACCCTGTTTTTCTCTATTTTCTCTCTTGTAGTTAAATCAGGAAACGTGTACGAAAATTTTTGTCGATAAGAATCTGCTTGCAAGATGCGTTCGCACGCGTAAAGTTATTTTATTCCTTAAGCGACAAGTCTACTTTGTTCATCTTTCTATTCATCCTCCGTTACACCGATTCCAGTCCAAGAAACGCGGATGGAAACAGCGGATCTGGAAAAACCAACGTCCCAAAGACGAAATTTCTTATATTATTTTTCTGATTTCTTTTGGAAATGCTTTCTTTTTAGACAAAACAGCACTATTTAAAAGAGATATTGCCAGAAAGTTAACAAAGCAAGTTACAGCGTTCCGTGAAACCATCTTTCCTGCAATGACGAACCATCTATGTGTCTACAGTGCTTTGATAAAACTCACTAAAATAATTTTTCTGGTCAAAAGTAAGATACGTTTTTTTTATAATCTGTAAAGTATATAATTTTTAACATAGGAATATGATTTTTTAAATTTTGTTTTGTTTTTATCGTCAGTTATTGATGATCGATGATTGCCTCAACGTGTTAAGGTAGCTTCTTGTCAAGTGTAAAGGGTTATATTGTTTTCTTTTTATTTAATAATAAAACAAAAATGCTTGCCTGGTAACTGTAGTAGAATATTGAAAATAGCACGAAGAAAAAGAATGGGCGTATATTGGTCAAGTTTAGGGTTTCGTGTTAGTTTTATTATTTACGTCCGATCCAACATCTGGCTCTGGTGTTGTCGATGAATTATTTATCGAATCGTATCGATCAGTTGTATCGTTTCATAACTTGAGCGTTTAAAGTTATTGGATTGTATTCTTTGGTTGTTTCATGAAAATTATACCGTGATACGTTTTCGATTCTGTTTATTGCCATTCGTTGTGGAAACCGTTTCAGATAAGCTCGAAATTGTACGACGCGAGATAAAAACGGAACACGTTTCCGGATCAAGAAATCGTTATTTTTTACTATCGAATAAACTTTTTCGAAGGCCAACGGAGGCAAGAAAAAAAAAAAAGAAAAAATTATCACGAGATTCAGACCGAAAATGCGGTTTTACTCTCCGCGCAACATTTTCGAAATGAAAACGAACGGATCCCCGTGGATTTGGTGCTTAAGCGAGAGTAGATTAATAAATTGAATTTATTTGGTACAACGTTGTATCGTAGCGCAACTTTGGTCTGTGAATTTTGCAACAGAAGTATATTTCAGGTTGTTCTTGGTTTATTTCTTCTTTCCCTTGTTGCATGAAACTCATTCCGCGCAATATAATTCAAAGCGATGCATTTCATTTCGATACCGAATCTTCCTCTTAATTTTCGTTTCTACCAGAAACTGTTTTTGATTAGGTATATTATATACGAAGTAATTAAGCTGTGAATAAATTTGCTTAATTGCTTGTTTGACTTTTTAACACCATAAAATAGCTTTTTATAAAAAGTGTTTTATAAAGCTATTCAATTTTTAAAAAATATACTTCTCAGTCTTTCTTTATATCAATAACTCTTATTTCCTTTAAATACAAAACCTATAATTATAGGGATTGAACATAATAGCTCACGATAAAAGCCCTACAAATAAGATTTAAGAACAAAAACACAAAAATTTATAATTTTCATATTCAGAATACAAGCATATTGCAATTCTTAAATTAATTGCTTTAATTAATTTTATTATCTTATTAACTATAGCTATCTATTTAATTAATCGTGAATTAAAATTTAAAGAATACAAGCACTTAGAAATTCACAGTACCTAAGACAAGATTTGAAAAGCTATCGCATCACATAACTGTACAAAGAATCAAGATGTGTGTGTGTCCAAACACATTCACGAATTGCTATCAAATATCAAAATCATCGATGCGCCGTTCAAGTTTACCATGCTACGTGGAACAAAAAAGTGTTCGCGTTACGAGTATTGATTAGCAAGATCGAAGGGTTCGCACGGTGCAGGCGAAAGATTACGATCGGCCGATACGTGCGGCGTACTTTAACGAACCGCACGTGGGCAGCGGCGGTCATCTTTAATTCAAACGACGATCAAACACGGTCCTGCTCCTTCGTTCCAGTTCTTTGATCCTTCCCACGTTTATTTTCCGTCGACCTCCAGAGCACGGTACTCGTTGTCAGAGAAAAACGACAGCGAATGCGGGCGTACCGTTCGAATCGATAGTCGCGCCGATAAAAATCTATGAATTTTTCCGGGACGGCGAGTTCCCGACACTGTTCGCGGAAAAAAAAAGAACTCAACAGGAGGGACAGGAAGAAACGAACGAANGTAGGTCGTTATCGAGTTTCGCCGCGAAGTAAAGTTCTCTTTGAAGCGTTCACGCTTTTATCGCGAATTCGATACTTTCGCGACGATACGTGTCACTCGGTGTACAGGCCGCAGTTAAACGTTACGGTTTAACGTTTCGTCGAAGTGTGACAATTTGTAATTTTCCCTTCGATATAGCCGCGATAACATCGATCGGATAATTCGTTCAAGATTTTTCGATCGATTCTTCGATCACTTGACGCTATTATAATATATATTAATTATAAATGTATAATTAATAATAATTAAAAATATATTAATTTGAGGAATTTCAAAGATTTCGTGCTTAACCCTATATTATCCGAATGATCCGAATTTCGATCGCTATTGTAAAAAAATTACAATCGGTTACAGTCTTCTTTCTCCGATCAGAAAATATTTGAATCAATAATTGGTATGGATCTGACCATCTGGTATCGGTGGTACGGTTTTTATACTTAATAGTACACCGATAAGTAAACGAAATAAAATTCTAAAAATTCAGATATAATAAGTATAGATGTCAATAAGTGTAACAACTATGCACACTCGAATGAAAATGTACGCTCAAAATGGAATTCATACGTAACGGAATGTACTAAAAGAATTTCTGTTGAAAAAGATCTATCTATTTGATTTAAAACGAACCAGCGTTATTACAAGAAATACCGCGTTTAAATGTACTCGTTGAAACGATCCAATCGATGCTCGTAAATCTAGTGTCGATCATTTTTATCATTTCTTTTCTTCTCGTTTCTATTTCATTTTCGTAAGTTCTTGTTTACTCTTTTAGGTTCTCTCTCTTTTTTTTAGGACCGATTTGGCTTTAGTCGAGGCATGAGATACGATCGAGAAGCGAATTTTAGTCGAATTTTGTTCACCACCGAGAGATTAAATTCCTGGCTGCGTGGCTAACGCGTATCTGCGGGATATCACGTAATTGGTATGGCTCAAGTTTATGAGTTCGGTGTTTTATCAGATTTGAATAAATTTCTGAATACCTGTGTTGCGCCACAGCGGTCGAACTCTCTTCTACAATTTATCAAAACTTCTATTTTCCTGTTTTATATTACGGATGCGTGTACGAGCTGCAATAATTTTGAGTCGAATCGTTGTTCCGGTCACGTAGGGACGGTACAATGTTCTGCCAATTTGTGTTACAAATTTGATTTGCAATAATTAAAGAACGCGTATCAAAATTTTAATTCGATGCGGAGAAAAATATTGACTGATCGAGGTCGTAAATATCCTGTTAATACGATATTACATTTATTACTACGAGATATGAATCAAATATGTCGATGTAAAAATTTCAATAACCATAATTCAATCTCGAACTCGAATTAGAATTCGACTTAAATTCAAATTTAATAATACGAAGTTACATCTACCACTGATTACATTCACCTCGAAGACGAAACTTGTTGTAAGATTAATATCCTTTTAAATTCTAATTTTAACTATCCAACAATTTTTTTTCTTTCTTCAACAATTATTAAAACACTTCCTGCCTTATCCAAAAATCGACCCAACACTTCAAATTTTCAACAAATTTTTAACAAATTTTCCCCAGAGATCCTAATCTGCGACGTAAAACGCTCACGTCTGACTTATCATCGATCCTCATCACTTGCGCTCCCTGTTCATCATCGTCGTTCACGAACGAGAGCTATCTTCGGCAGGATCTTGCAATAATTCAATTTGCCGACGACGCGACTAAACCTTGCCGGCAGAGAAATCGGGTTTATGCCAGTGTTTGGCGTTCCAACATGCATAAGTGTATGATCCATGTACACGCGTTGGCACAGAGATACACGCACACGAAGGGGCAAACAGAAACTGGAGTTTGCGGGACGCGTTGTTACGCGATAATGGAATGCACGGCCGGTGTATATCGGTCTGGAATCGGGCAATCGAAAATCAGCAATTGCCAAACCNCCCAACACCTCAAATTTTCAACAAATTTTTAACAAATTTTCCCCAGAGATCCTAATCTGCGACGTAAAACGCTCACGTCTGACTTATCATCGATCCTCATCACTTGCGCTCCCTGTTCATCATCGTCGTTCACGAACGAGAGCTATCTTCGGCAGGATCTTGCAATAATTCAATTTGCCGACGACGCGACTAAACCTTGCCGGCAGAGAAATCGGGTTTATGCCAGTGTTTGGCGTTCCAACATGCATAAGTGTATGATCCATGTACACGCGTTGGCACAGAGATACACGCACACGAAGGGGCAAACAGAAACTGGAGTTTGCGGGACGCGTTGTTACGCGATAATGGAATGCACGGCCGGTGTATATCGGTCTGGAATCGGGCAATCGAAAATCAGCAATTGCCAAACCCCCTGGGCCACGACACTGTTACCCAGAAATGCTGAAACCTGGACCATTGGAACGCGATATGCAGTTACGTTAAGGGACGTCTTAAAGGATCACCAATTGAGATTGGATGCCATTTCTGGCTCGAGACGAGTTGCTTCCATGGATAAATCATTTTTCGAGTGCTATCTGTTGTTTGTATATTTTTGGTATTTTTTTTAATTACGGTGTATCCAATGGTTTGTAAAAGAATCCAGATAGTTTCATGGAGGTTACGTTTCAGTGAACGTTGGGAAGGGTTTTGTGATTTTTTCTATTGAATTTTTCTTGTAGTTTTGTGTAATATTTATTAATTTTTATTTATTAGTAATTACTAGTAATTATTTTTATATTAAAAATTAATAAATTCAGTTCTAATTTTTTGTGTAAAATATAATTTCTTGAGGTTGAAGTTAACGGATTATGGAATTGTAATTTTATAGAGAATTTGGATTTCTTTTGTCGTGATTTTGGGATTGAATTTTTTGAAGTTTAGAGAAACGATTTACGGATTAAATATAAAGGGATAATGGAACGTGAAAATAAATGGGATTATGATAAGCATGGAATAGGAGAATTACAACGATTTTCATCGACTTAATAATTTTTATGTTAAATAATTCACCGTATCGACCACTGTGCTCGTTAAATTGCTCCGTGACCCTTAATTCCATAATTCCTTGAGCAGAATTTTAAACGAGCTCCAAAACCAATTCCTCGAACGTTGACCTAGCTTTCTTTTTTTTTCTCAGAGACGTTCTTTCTCATCAAAAAAGAGTAAACGAGATAAAAGTGGAGGAAGGTAGAAAATGAACGCGGACGCAGCGGAATGAAACGAAAACTTATTAAAAAAAAACCGAGAAGTTGATATTATCTCGTCGCTATAACAACGTATCGAAAGATAATAATTGTGAGGAAATTGGACGGTTATTGGTAAAAAACGTAGAAAGTTATATTTCTCATATTTGTAATATTTATTAGACACAATATTAAAAATGTATCTAATAAGAAACAAACTTTCTATTCTTTTTATCAGACCTATCCTTATGATATTCGATAATCGATACAAATGATATAGTATATCTATACGTTTCACATATAATAAAAATTGAAGTCAAAGAATACATCCTATGTTAAATAAGTCTCAAGTAAATTAAATTAAAATTAAATTAAATCGACTAAAATACAAATCAACAAAAAATCAAATTACTTCTCACTTACTTTACCTAATTAACACTAGAATTACCGAGGATTAAAATATACTTAATTATAATTTAAATAATCAAAATGGAAGGTAAATAAAGGAAAAAAAATGAAAGGTAATAAAAACGAAAAAATAAAAATGAAAGGTATACGAAAAATGCACAACGCGAGGGTGACAAACCTTCATCCATATTTTTAACAGAAAATCACAGAAAACCACAGAAAATCACAAAAAATCACAGATCACAATAAATCACAGAAAATTTCCCAAAAAGGTACCACAGCAAATTCACAAAATTTCTATCACAAAATACCAATTAATCATTTCGACCATTTCGTTAGTTTCTTTCGAGCGGTCCGTGTTCAATAATAATAGAAGCAAGCAAAGCTCTTACCAAACAAGAAAATAAATTCTCTTTTATATGATTCAAGTAAGACGAACGAATAAAAAAAAAAGAAAAAGAGATCAAATTGTCGGAAATGACGACGTGCATCGAGAATCACTCGTGCAATCAATCGACCGATATTGGTATTAAATTTTGAGCGGAGGAACGGAGACGCGTGGGGCGTTACTCGCAATTAAATCTGTATAGCTGACGGCGACCGCAACGGCGATGCAATCCGTAGTTTGCAACTTCGGCCAAGTCGTTCGGTCTGCCGGCTGCATCGCGGTTTCGCTCGCCGCTACACCGACGAACCGTCTGTTTGCGCGCGAACGTGCACGAAACCATGGTGGTCCCCTGGCCGCTCGATAGCCACGGGAAATCGAGCCACGTCCGGCAACTTCCTCCCTGATCCTGAAACTTGTTCGAGACTTACGAGATTGTCTCGTTTTCATCGGTGCAGTAAATGGAGCTTGTTTTAATTTAAATAGAAATATTTAAAAAGTAATCACTTAATATATTATCATCTATCAGATCTATCAATCAAGATCTATTAACCTTCTATGGCTTTGTGTGACTTAAAAGTTACAAACTGATGTATCTATATTTGAAAAAATTAATTTTCTTTAGTTATCACTGCACTATTAAATTTGATTACTGTATTATTGATACCACGATCCATCTACGGTAATTATTAGTTAAAACATTTTCAAATCAAAGTGAAAAACTGTGATCGATCGTAATTTTTTCTCCGATAAGCAGACAAAATTCGGGCTATAGAGGGTTAAATCAAGCGAATCGTGAGTTATATCACGATTCAGTCAATTTTTGTTAACCAAATGTGTTCTGTGGTGTTTTAATCGTTTTGCTATCAGCGAAAATTATTACAGCTGATTTTACATACATGAGGGAACGAAGAAAGCGTTCGTGAGTGTGTAGACGGTAAGAGGAAGGTGTGAGAATGAAATCGGTTAGGGATACGATCGCTAAGCGTAAACATAAACGAGGGAAACCACATTTCGTATATTCATTTCATATATTATACGCTCTATTAACCCTTTGCACTCAGTTGTCCCGAGGAACAGAGAATGGATTTTGACGAGTGCTTTCTAAAACATTGCACGATTGCAACCTAACCAAAGTTATAAATAAAATAATTATATTATACGCGATTCGAGTCGCTGCATTAATCCAAATGGTGAGCGAGAGTCACCTCTCGAGTGCAAAAGGTTAAATAATATTAGGTTGTCTCGAAAGTTTTTTTCTTTATCTTCGTACGGTGGCTTCGTTTGGCAATGTTTACATAAACATGCAGCCTAGGTTGTTAAACGACAGATGAAGGAAGATAACAGAGCAAAATGGATCTTATATAAAATAATAATATATTATGAAACGTGAAACGCATTCTGCATCCCATTATTTATTGATAAAACGAAAGAAACTTTTGGGACAACCTGATACTTTTCCGGCAAAATACGCATGCCAAGTCGTTTCGGTGACCCATTCTACGTTCAATCCTACATCCAATCCTACATATATATACCTCGATCGCTAATATACCGTAATTGAAGAGCACATTTTGCGCCGAAGATAAACGAAGAAGTACTTACGCAGCAGCGAGACTCGATTTCAACGTTTCCCCAGTGTCCGTGGAAAAATGAACCTGGCACAGTTTGCTCTGTTACACCGACGATCGTCGACTCGCTAATTACCTTCTCCGGTGTTGGATTCTTCCTAGCTCGAAAGCTGAGAAGGATTCTTGAAACTTGGAAAACGTTGAGGCGGGATAATTCGATTCGCGAAAAAGAACACTCTCGCGGTGAGCGTGAGACGGAGTTCTTCGAAACGCGAACGGAACCGCGAAGAAACGAAACGTCTCTCGCTGAATGGCTCCTATAATTATCAATTACCATCGAATCGAGATACTCTCGCGTTAGAACGATTGAATATCATCGGAGGAATCATGCAGAATCCGAGCACGAAGCAACGATTTTACGAAGTAACGTTCAATTTGAATGAAAAAAGAAACCAAGAGCAACGATCCACGTTCATCGTTATCGTTTTCAACGTCCACATATTTCACTCGCCAATCAGGTCGCGATTCAACAAACGATTAGTGAAATTAATGCAAATCTCCCCGGCAAACGTGTCATTTACATGCTTGANCGAGAGTCACCTCTCGAGTGCAAAAGGTTAAATAATATTAGGTTGTCTCGAAAAGCTGAGAAGGATTCTTGAAACTTGGAAAACGTTGAGGCGGGATAATTCGATTCGCGAAAAAGAACACTCTCGCGGTGAGCGTGAGACGGAGTTCTTCGAAACGCGAACGGAACCGCGAAGAAACGAAACGTCTCTCGCTGAATGGCTCCTATAATTATCAATTACCATCGAATCGAGATACTCTCGCGTTAGAACGATTGAATATCATCGGAGGAATCATGCAGAATCCGAGCACGAAGCAACGATTTTACGAAGTAACGTTCAATTTGAATGAAAAAAGAAACCAAGAGCAACGATCCACGTTCATCGTTATCGTTTTCAACGTCCACATATTTCACTCGCCAATCAGGTCGCGATTCAACAAACGATTAGTGAAATTAATGCAAATCTCCCCGGCAAACGTGTCATTTACATGCTTGATTACAACTATCCTCACCCCTCGAACTACCAATCCTTCCGCTCAACCATCGATTCATTTACCGAGCGATTTCATTTAGGCGTTTCTTTTTTCTTCTTTTTTTTTTAATATAATTCTGCCTAATTTTTTTTCTTTATGTCGGAGGTAATTAATCGATGTCTTCTGCAATTGTTTTATCTCGATGATAAATTTTAACCCTCTTCCAGTCTATTTTTTTTTATTTTTATTGCGCTGAAGCTTGTTAGTTGATGTTATGGTAATTAATTAGCGTCTTGTCTTGATAATGATACATTTGAATTTTTTTTCGAATTCCTTCTGAGTCTGTATTTATTTTATAATTCTTTTTATCCGCGATTAATTAATACAGAAAATTGCTTATATAAATTCTTGAGAAGCGAATGGAATAATTTATTTTAGCGACGATTTCGTTTTTAACAAGATAGGTATCTTTTGAAATGATCGCTGCTTCTTCACGGATGATAGCAATTTGCTTGTACAGCAATTTATAGCAATTTACTGGCGCGTAATTAAATTATATAAGCGAGGACGACGGCTACAAGCGTCTAGGAGCGTCGTTTACGAGCTCGAGGACGCCGGAACTTTCAATGATTTGAATATACCGGACGTTTCACAAAATGAGGGTACTGGAGCAGTAAAAATTATGAAACAAGCTTGCATAAACGTTTCGTTCGCTCTTATTTTCAGCTGGTAATAATTTTCAGCCTTTTAATCATTCTTCCTTAATATTAAATTAATGCCACCGGTTCTACTCAACTGTTTTTATTAACAACGTCATGCGATCCAAGCGTTTTAAAATATTTTTGTACTTCTGTACGGTGATCTTTGCGTCAACGTTTTTTCAAATGAAAAATTTCAAACGTAAAATATAACCGAACTCGGTAACAAAATTTTTGTTTTTGTTTCGACCGCTCACGGATGTCGAATTCACCATTTATGTTTTGCTAAAATTTTCGCAAATGACGCGCGCCGAGTCATTTCAAATTGTTAATATTTTACGCATTAAACGTAATCTAACTTTGACGTTGGCAGTTTTTTAAAAGCGCGAAAATGGATGTTAAAAATGTGGCGAAATATTCATGAAAGAGGTATGATACGTCAAAAGGGAATCGCGAAAATGGTCAAAGGGCAATTAAAAGGGAGAAAAAAAAAAAATTCATCCGGCAAGAGACGAAAATTTTCGAATGGGAGATGTCGTAACTCTGTCAAAATAAAACCTTTTGGAAAATCTGTACCGTATAATCATCAAAAACAAGTATAAATGTACGCGTTTGACAGAAACGTACTGAAAAGTTGTGAAAGCTACACGACGCCAAACTGACGAGCATTTATCGAACAAACAGCGATCTTTTTTGAACTACTCTTCCGATTTAATTCGCTTTGATCGATGAATTTAGAATTTAAGTCGAAAAATCTGAAGAGCGATTTTACGTTTTATTTTTTGTGTTTTATATTTTTAAACGGATTTTATCCATGAAAAAATGTACAGATTTTAAGTAAATTTATTGGAAAAGAATTACAAGATTCGATAAATTTCAGGATTGAAAGTTACGATAAAAATTTCGAATCATTACAAATTTAATTAATAGTTGCAAGCTGAACGAAACTTGAAATTGAATGGTTAGTCGGAAGATATTTTAATATATTTTGCAGTCGTTTAATCCATTAGACCGTATTCTGAGAAACTAATACATAGCTCGAAGTAAACTTAGCGCGTCGCTCTGCATTCAATTATTCCGCTTGATTTGAGTTTCAAATGGGTGCAGGGTGGTACGTTGGAGTTTCATAGTTTTCATATGAAATGGCGACATACGGTCTTCTTCGTTTCGTAATAATCACGAAAATTTGAAGAATTTCTTCTAATAATTAAAGAATTTTTTTTTCTTTTAAGAGGTTAAATGAGTTCTTCACTCTTTTAATCTGTAGCGACCACGAGAATAAGAATTTCTATAAATAAAAATCTTGAAATTTTTTCTTTTTCAACGATTTCTTTTGCTTCATTCAATTTCTAATGCTTCACCCGATATCTACGATGTTCGCGGTAAATTTATAATTATTTCGAACAGATTAATTTCTTTCTCTGTTACCCGGAACAAAGTCGTATTCTTTTTTTTTCGTTTTGCAATAATCACGCGGCAAGTTCAAATCTCGAAGCTTTTTGCTAGTTCCGTTTTTTTCAACTTCTCCGGACTATCCACATAATATCCACAAGTTTCACGGCATATCCACCAAACCGTCGCACGAAAATTGCTTCTCTCGCACGCTGCGATTCTCATTAAATTGGGCCACGTACTGGGCGAGCGGAAGTCGAGGGAAAAAGCGCGCGAAACTTCTCGCGGCAGACATCGAGGATCAGCCCTGCTCGACCGACAGCGATTAACATCGGGCGAAAAATTTCATTTCACGAAAAGTTGCGACCGTGGTCCAGTTAAAGGAACGACGTAGCGCAAAAAGAAAAAAAAAGATTCGGATAAAAAGAGTTAGATAAAATGGTACACCCAATAATGATATTTTAGAGACTTTCGTTAATTAATTTTAAGTTATCCCGGTGGATTTCGATCGTAGGATCAATTTTATTAACTGCTAGTTTCTGACATGGAATCCGATAAATATTTTCAAAGCGAATATTTTTAAAATGGTTTTAAAATAATTATCATAGACACTTTGAACGTGGGACTTGATAAATTTCGTCGAAGAAAATTTTTAGCGGTTGTCGCACTTTTTTGATTCATTTTGTCAGGATTGGTAAACCCAGTTCTTATCGTGGATCTTAATTTTGACACGAAACGTGGAGCAGTTTCTAGATTTTTTTTTAATTCAATAAATATTTCCATGAAAGACGTAATTAATTTTTAATTTTGAATTAATTCTATTGCAATAACTAGAACACTATTAATCGTCACTTTCGATACGAGGATTCAATCTATACAATTCTTCAAAATTGAAAGCAATTTAAAATCCTCTTTTTCAATGATATTTTCACGAAAAGCATACCCAGATCGTACCACAGCTCCTAACTCTGAAACATTTCCGATGAGAATTTAATAAACATTTTCTTAAAAGACATAAACCGCTTTGGAATCCCATTTCGATCATTCCTATCGCAAACAAATGGATCCAGATCCCAAGACGAATCTCACTTATCCTCGGACACTTTCGACACGGGATCCAATAAATATTTTCGTAGGAAATTTAAAGCGGTTTCAAACTTGGCCGGCAAGGACAGAAAGAGGAAGCGAGAGGACGAAGCAGATCGATCGAAACGTAGCAGGTGCATTCGATAATCGGCCACGTCACACCTTCACGGATTCGATGGGCACTGGCTCGTGCCTTAAGTGCTTCTAGTCAATTGCTCAGGTGCAATTTTGTTCGATGTTCCGCCCTGACCTGCTTGCTTTCAGCCACGAGAAGCCACTTTCTCTCCCTCTCTCTCTCTCTCTCTCTCTTTCTCTCTCTATCACACACACACACGCGCACACTCTTTGCCTCGAGTTTCCACTTTGCAAGCTGCTTCTACGTGTGTCGACTAAAACTTGGATTAGTTTGCTTTCAGCTTCGAATGTCATTTAAACCGGCCACTCATGGACTAGGTTCCTCCTCGTGAGCTTCGTTCTGGTCGGGGGATGTATTTTGGTTGACGTGTTCTCGATGGTGTGCGTGCTGATCGCACGTTCGGCGACAACATTTCTAAGTATAGGCTAATGCTGGGCTAATGCCTAGAAACTCCAGCAGATAGTAGCAGTATAGGCTAATCTAGGCTAATTCCTGGAAACTTCATAGTCGGCCGGTGGACTCGAAAGGTTTAAAAACGACACTCGTAGTAAGGACGGTTGACGGAAGGCTGGTATTTCAGAATTTTGTCGGTGATGGAACGATGTTTTGCACGCGATGATCGCCACAGCGGTCATCGGTAACCGGAGCGCTTCGAATGTTTATAATTGTAAACGTTGAATGAACATTGACAGTTAACCCTCTGTGGCTTTGTGTGACTTAAGAGTTACGAACTAATGTATCTATATTTTAAAAAATTTATTTTATGTAGCTATCAACGTAGTGTTCAATTTTATTCCTATATTACTGTCGCTATACCACGATCCATCTGTAGCAATTATTATTCTTAAAGTTTTCAAATCAAAGCGAAGAACTGTAATCGATCGTCATTTTTAAATGTTAATTAAATAATAAATAATCATAAAATGATAAATGTTAATACTGCTTTTGATTTTAAATAAGCAGTTCCACGCGTGATCTCTAATTTTTGTTACAAATGCAGCGCGTCTTTATTATATTTTCGCGGCGGGTGAAATAAGGAAGGAAAAAGGATAGGAAGTCGTTTCGTCCGGGGCCTGCTACTGAACTCGTAAGTAATGCATCCTAGCAGTGCCTTAGACGCGGCGATGTTGAAGTTAGGAGAGGGATCGGTATAAGTACTGTAGTGCCGTAGTTTTAAGGACTTGTAGTTTATGGAGGGCAATAAAGGCGTAACGGACGGGGACCGGACCCAACGGACGGACGATGGGTCGATGCGTAGGCAGAGTTAGACAGAACGTAGAATAGAGTGGAACAGTGTTGAAGGGAGAGTTGAAAAGAGTGTTGAGAGAGCGTGTAGAGTATTGAATAGAGTTGAACAGAGTGTTGAGAGAGCGTCGAACGAGTGTGCTGTGTAGTTAAAGAATTATTGTAAGACAGATTGTATATTATTGCGCGTCATAGTCACTCACCTAAACTTTATTCCTAATAATTAAATGTTTATAAACTATATATTTAAATAAAAACTCTATAACACTAATCGTACTGTTTTCAAGGACTCGCGGGAAAGTCGGTCCTGTAGGTCTCTCTGGTGACGAAGTGTAGGAGGGCCGCCACAATATCTTATCCATAATCAACGCCGCGAGTGTGACTCCTGATTGTAACACAAAAAGGTTAACGAATCGCCTTTATATTTCTTCCAATAAATCACGTTCATTACCTTTCCTCCTTCCTTCTCGATTGATCGTCGCGATCGTGTCACAATTTCGTTTAGCCTACACGTATTTCCGCAAGCGACCGGAAACGCGAAGCAAAGCGTGTCAAAGGGACCGCGAGGAAAATGGAAGAGCGCGGTTTGTCCGATGGAGGACAAAGCGGTGAAGGAGGTCTCCGGGAGACGGTGTTTTGCGTCGAGGGCTTTTTAATTGCACGTCACAGGGAAAGCAGGGAGAAAAAGAGGAAGCTTGTGTCAGTCGGTCGCGTGGCAAACTTTGTGCCGTTTCCCTCGAAATTGTCGCCGCTTCGATTCCGCGACCGATGCCCGATAATGAAAACGTCAGTCGTCCATCGTCCATGGTTCTTCGACGAAACGAACGACTAATGAATTGGGAACGTGTTTCCGATAAATATCGTTGCGGTAGATCGTTTCTGTTGTTCGATGCTGAGCTACAACCTTTTTCTCTCTTTTTTTTTTTTTTTTTTTTTTTTTTATTTTTTTTTTTTAATTTTTTTGAATTTTTTTTTTTTTTTTTATTTTTTTTTTTTAATTTTTTTGAATTTTTTTTTTTTTTTTTATTTTTTTTTTTTAATTTTTTTGAATTTTTTTTTTTTTTTTTATTTTTTTTTTTTAATTTTTTTGAATTTTTTTTTTTTTTTTTATTTTTTTTTTTTAATTTTTTTGAATTTTTTTTTTTTTTTTTATTTTTTTTTTTTAATTTTTTTGAATTTTTTTTTTTTTTTTTATTTTTTTTTTTTAATTTTTTTGAATTTTTTTTTTTTTTTTTATTTTTTTTTTTTAATTTTTTTGAATTTTTTTTTTTTTTTTTATTTTTTTTTTTTAATTTTTTTGAATTTTTTTTTTTTTTTTTATTTTTTTTTTTTAATTTTTTTGAATTTTTTTTTTTTTTTTTATTTTTTTTTTTTAATTTTTTTGAATTTTTTTTTTTTTTTTTATTTTTTTTTTTTAATTTTTTTGAATTTTTTTTTTTTTTTTTATTTTTTTTTTTTAATTTTTTTGAATTTTTTTTTTTTTTTTTATTTTTTTTTTTTAATTTTTTTGAATTTTTTTTTTTTTTTTTTTTTTTTTTTTTTCTTTTGGAATATTACAGACGTAGAATTTGTTGTATCAAGCGGTGATTATCCTTTCGATTCCTCAATGACGATGTTTATTGCTACCGCTCCGCTTCCATCGATATTCAAGTATTAAAGCTATAAAATTACTAGCGAAATGGATTAATCGACGGGCTCGCTATCCTATCCATAAAAATATCCGCTTCTTTCCATCTTCTCCATCTTCCAATTTCCCAACTTTAGTAACAAACTTCGAAAAGCCGCCGATTTAAATTCCAGTGTACGAAGATAATTTTCACCGTACCGGTTACCATAATCCGTGTAATACCGGCAACGGTAGCTAATATCTCGGCTGATAGATTGGCCAGGTCATTCGAGCTCATCCCTCGAGGAAAGAAAAATCGACGCAGCAACGAGACACGATCGATCTTCCTTGAAAGCTTCGAAGGGAACCGGTTTAACGAGCACAACGCCAAATTATAAAGTTTATTAAGCCGCTGTTAGAGTTACCGTTCGCGCCTGTTTCAAAGGCAACCGGAGAACTTTCCGGCTTCTTATTAGATCCCGAAGGTAGACGTGTTTGTATCCCGTTAATTAAATGATAAACGGGCGTGTACGCATTATTAGAGGAAGACCGTGTTCACTTCGGGCCTCGTTAGTGCGACATCGTTGCAACTCGTTACCATGAAAATTCCACGATCGACCGAAACACAACGAAACTTGTGATTTTCTTAGGAATTAATGTTCGGCTCGGTGCTGGCTTGGGTTCGATTCGAGGGATCGAATTATGAAAATTTTCCGGAAAATTCTCAACAAACGCTAACGTCTTCGATGCTCCAACTTTCTCGAGTATTCCCACGACGGTTACCGGCGCTTCCCCCTCTTTCCGCTTTTATTATTCCCCGTGTTTTCGAGCTGCAATTAAAGAAGATACACTCGTGGTTCTATCTCGCGCGAGAAACTTTCAGCGTTTCACCTTTTTATACATCGCTGATAGTGCCAGCTTCCCTCGCCTCTCCTGTTTGTTATGACTTTTGTTGTTGGAAACAAAAGGACGTTGAAGTTTCTTTGATAAAATATTATACGACGAAACGTTTCAAAATTTCAGTTCGTTGTTTGGAGCTCGAAACAGATACAATAACCCACAGATGACACCGTTTTGTGATCGTTAAACTTAACCGGTGACACCCTGGGATCGTAGGACACGCAGGGATCACGAGTCTATTCGAGAGTCGTGAAATTCGGGTCGAGCAAACCTTCGACCTGAAAAACCTGGTTGACACCATTTTGCTGGTCGTGAAACCCAGTTGGCTCTATTATGAGATCATAAGATCGTGAAATCTTGCTGGTACCGCGCTATGGGTCGTGCAACTCGGTCGATTTCGAATTTATGGGACCCTGTTGGCGCCATTCAGGGTCGCGGAGCTCGATAATGCTATTTTGAGCCATGGATTCGGGCCACTAAATTTCGCGTTTAACTCGGACCAAGTTTATTTCTCTCGTTAACGAAACACTATTGTAGTATCGTAGTTTTTAAGTCAGCGCAGTTATAAGAAGGACATAAACCAGGCCCGGCAAAAGAACCGGCGTCGAAGGTCCCACGGAAGGGGCTAGTATATTAAGGCGAGCGAGGGATGAAAGGAGAGAGTGTGTTGTTGAGGGAGTTGTGCAGAGACACTGCGAAGACGGAAACGTGGTGTCAGGGAAGCCAAGTGGTCACAACAATTGTTAATTGCTATACTTCTGTTTATTTTATTTCTGTATATTTTATTTTTTTTAATAAACTCTGTTTTATTTCTAATCCCACACTATGAATGAAAAAATGTGGCGACCGTCTTACGCTCCGCCACCAGAGAGATTCCACTGATTTTCCTGCAAGTCCTCGAAAACGGTTCGATTAATACTTATACAGATCTCTCTCCATCTTTAGTATCCTCGCGTCTAAGGCACGGTTGCGAGGATGCTCCGGACGAAACGCCCTTCCTATCCTTTCCTCTCGCTCTTGAACCACGAAAAAAATAATCGAAGAAGCTTCCCTAATTGTTACGTATTAAATACTTTAACGCGAGCTCTCCCGTTGCACCTTCGATTGATCGTAATTAATCAGAAACCACCGATTGAAGTCCGTCACAAAGGACAGGGGAAAATCAGTCTTCCAAGGATCCTGCCATGGTAAATCGTTGATGTAAACGCGGCGGGGTGTTGCAGGTAGATACGTGTGTAGCTCGAATCAGGGCTCCTTTGTCGTGGAAGGAGCTGCGAGCTTGTACGCCGGCCCATCGACCGGTCCAATCGAATCAAAGACCTTCGTTATGGACGAAACGGAGCTGGAGTTTGCCCGACGGACCAACTTGCGATCCGTGCGCGCGGAAGGAACCACGATACCGATGAAATCGACTGATTAAAATGTATCTCGCGTCGAACACGAACGCTCTGCTAATTCGTTAGTTAAGGAACCGCTTTTGGTACGTCGCTGCGGGAAAATTGCATTGGATCGAGGATTGCTACGAATTTGTGGGTTCGTTAGTGTCTTTAGGTATTAGATATTTAATGTGAATCGTGGTGATTTGTTTCTATTTAATCGTTAGATCTTCGCCACTCTTCGTTCTGGAGCGTTGCGAGAATTAAAGATGAAACGCAGAATCAATTCTGTTTAATCGTTAGATCCTCGGTACTCTTCGTTCATGAGCGTTGCGAGAATTAAAGACGAATCGTAGAATCAATTCTTTGCGTTCCTTAAGAAAAAGTTTCTCGAGAAATATTTTTTCGTAATTTGAAAATTATTCTTCGATTATTGTTTCCGTATATATCAGAATTGATCGCTCGATGTCTCGATAATATCGGTACTTTGTTTCATTTTATTCCAACGAAAGCTTCGCGGTTAAGAAACGTTATCCCTGTCCAATTAAAAAGCAATCTCGTTATGCTGCAATTATTACAACCATCCTTAATTATCGCAAACAAAGCAGCAACAGAAAGACCTTAACGACTCGTAATAATTATCCTCTCAAACCTCAAAGCGAGGATGTTTCTCGTTTATTAACGCAATCGAGTCGAGAAATGAAACGCAAACTTCTCGGAAGCAACTTGGCTTCGGGAACAGTGTAGTTTCCGGCGCAACTATTTCCGCCGGCCAATGATCGCGCGAGATTGCACCAACAATTGACAAGCGCAATTTTAAAAGGAATCGCTGCGTCCTCGAAACTGGAACGAGTCGAGTTAACGGGACCGCATTATATTGGAGGAAACTCGGCTAACAAGCTTGCAAATCCGCCGAAAATGTCGCGAATCCCAACGGGCGACTTAAATTGCCTCGTAAGCAAGCCGATAGAAGCACGGGGAAATCGCGAAATAGTAAGAAAATTTGAAATCCCGCCAGAACGTGGCAAACGTCTCTGGCAGCTCGAACTGCTTCCTTCACATTAACGTGCTGAACGTGTTTCGTCTTCGATGGAATAATTTTCGCGATAAAATATTTCTTCGATCGATCTTAAAGCCTTTTATGAAATAGATTTTATGGTTCCAGAAATAGGTCGCATGGGCTGTTTAACACTGGAACTACCAAAATGGTCAAAATGACCCATTCGTAATTTTTTACAGAAATTTTATAAATTAACCGTGGTATCTCAGAGCCAATTTTCCGCGATTTTCTGTTAAAAATGTAAATCAAGCTTTGTTTCCCTTGCATTTTGTATTTTTTTGTTTATATTTGTATATTTTGTATATTTTGTATATTTTGTATATTTTGTATATTTTGTATATTTTGTATTTGCTCAGCTTAGAGCAGCTTTTCTCTTGAAGTTACCAGAGTTTCTGTGCAATTTTTAGAATCCGCGTCCTCCTTCTCAAATCTCGCTCAAAAAACCTCGATCTTTCGTAATTCCGTCAGGCAGAGACACACATGCGCAAAATAAAAGAAAAAAATATAAAAAAAAAAAGGAATGCATTGGACGAAAAACGAGAACATGGTCAAAATTGTTGAATCCTTTTTCCGGACCTCTGGCAAATATTTTCGAGTCAGACAGGTCGCTGCTAACGCGATTATGATTCGGTAAACCGATACACCGGCCTGTCTATCGATTTTTCCAGTGATTCTGCTATTTGCTTGACATTTTGTCCCTTTTTTTTTTTTATTTTGTACGTACTTCGAACATTGTTGTTCAGAATTTAGATCCGCTACCGGCTTATTTATTTAAGGCACAGGATTTATTAATATACAGAGATTAAAAAAATAGAAATGTAGTAAAATAGAATAACAAAATATTTACATCAATACTGTCAAAGTTTATAGAACTGCTGTTACAAATTTGATTATCGCTCTCTTTTTCTTCTTTCTTTCAGTTTTGGAGATGGAAAATGTAACGAAGAATATCGAATAGAATTTTAATTTTTCTATTTTCAGCTCGTTGTCAATTGATTCAGACGTAATCCTCGAAAAACAAACGTTCATCATGGAGCTCACAGCGCTTGCAACGCGGCTGAAATTTGTTTCCGTTTTTTGGACTAATTAATTGAATTTGCACAGCGCGTTCGAGCCGAGGCTGGCTATGAATTAAGCTTAATCCCATTTTTGATCGGACGAATTAAGCTCGATTCTATCCTTAATGAGATAAATTAAGCCGGTGTTCGACGTTCGAACCATGAAGCGAGTCGAGCTCGATTTTTCCTGCCTTTGTTCGATCGATCGAATCGGGACACGCGTCAATTAGCAGTGACACGTATTTTCAATTCTTTCTACATTTACCATTCACTTTTTTCTCTCTCTTTCTTCTTTTTTTTTACAATTCACGTTATCGTTCCAATTCGATGGAACAATTTCTAATTGCGTTTTTATTTCGACAATATTTACTATTCCAAGGCGGGGTTTACAAAAATTGCAAGAATTACCAACAGCGATATTTTTTTTTATAAAACGAAGAATCGAAAGAATGATTAACACTGATTTTTTTTTACGACAAAGAATAGCACGAATGATCAACAGTGATTTTGTTTTTTTTATAACAAAGAGCGTTTGCGTGAAATGCAGCGTGAAATATTCGCGTGCATCGCGTCTAACGATATTTACAGGGGAAAGGAGTTGAAATTAAGTTGAATTTATTAGGTCGTTTTATAGTTGGCCGGAATAAATTTTGCTTGTACGTTGAATAAACCCCCACGAGTCCAATATTGAGCATGCGCTTTGTTTCACTTCCAAGGAAATTATCGCATTTAATTAACCTTGTTAAAAGTCGATTTACGAGTTGTTTGGTGTTACTAAAATATACGTGATGCCGGTAGTTAAAATTAAGGATATTTTAAAAATTTATCTAAAAATTACCAGAAGTTAAACCGAACATAATATTTTGTTATTTTAGTTATAAAATGTATCTGAAATTTTATATACGTATAAAAATGTTTAAGAAAGTTTTGTTACGAGGTAGTTCCGTACTTTGTGATTCAATTTCTCTCAAACGACAAAAATGATTTTAATCAAATTTTGATCGAGATAAAATTGTTGAAAAATGTTCATCTTAAATGCCCTATCGTTGTCGAAAAAATTTTGATCGAGATAAAATTGTTTGAGAATATTCAAATCAAATGGTCCAACGTTGTCGAAAAAATTTTACCGAACAGCTTTGTATTCTCGAAAAAAATGAACGAATCCTGTATTTTTTTGAACGCGACGAAAGGATGGCGGGCTTTTTAATTGTCTTCGTGCTAAATATCCTTCCGCTAGTTTGCACCAGAGTCGCGTAAATCCCTGAAACTGTGGCTGTTTCGAGGCGCACGTTGAAACCGAGAAACTGATGATATAACGTGGTTGTGTTTAATTACCGTGAAATAATGTCGTGAACTTGCCGAAGATTACGATCGAACCAGTCCCTGAAGTGTTTACTTTAACGTCACGTTACAGATATGATTATTAACAACTAGAACCACAGGGTTCAAACATCAGTATGAAAAGGTTTGACCGATAAAAAAATAACTACTCGTTTATCGAGACCAACAATGGTATAAAAATACTATCTTTCTGTCTTTTGTTACTGTATAACCCTAAACTTTTTCCAATTATCTTTTTTAGTCTATGAAATTACCTTCGTACAATCGCAACACCCAATTTTTAATTTTCTTTTTTTAAACTCCTAATCTCATTCCACCGGAAAAAAAAGTAGAAACAAAATTTTAAAATTTCTAAAATTTCTAAAAATTCTAAAAATTCTAAAAATTTGTAACAATAAACTCTAACATTTTTTTAGCACACACCAATAATAAACTAAAAACCTGTTCCACTAGAGAACAATTTAGAAACAGTATAGAATTTAGAAGCGATAATTTGGAAGCAATACAGAATTTGGAAACAATAAACAATTTATAATCAATTTAGAAACAATGAATTAAAAACTAGAAAAAAAAAAAACATTTTCACTTTAAGCCCCACACAATCCTCATTGACAAAGCTTCAGCGATGTTGCTTCCGGTTTCGTTCGTCCCGCAGCTCGCTGATCTCGACTTCGCGCGGTCGCCGCGCTTAATTAACGCATTTAATTACGATTTACGCGTTATCGCCAACTGGTAATGCGCGCATTGTCCACGCTGGACAGTCCTGCTAATAGGACAACCGTTAATTGATGGTCTTCACGTGTCCTGTTAAACAACCGACCGCGCCAGCGTTTACGAAGAACTAACCGCGAGGACAAGTTCCACGCCCGTCGATGTTCGATCGTGGACTTCCGATCATCGAGACGTGCTCGTGTGCGCGTTGATCCACGAAATCGATGAAATTCAACGCACGCGTTGTCGTGTCTTAATTATCAAACAATTTGGTTCGATCGGTTGCGTTCAGGACGGAATACCGATTCGTTTGTTCGATTTAATTGCGGGGTCTCGTGGATCCCGATAGGGGTCTGTATCGAATTTTGATCCCATTCGATGATGGCGACCGACCGGGGCAAATTGTGTTTTATGTAATGGGAAAGAGATGGAGCAGATTTAATTACTTCGCTGTTAACGAGCGATTGATCGATTGGGTTTTGAGGGATTTATTTCTGGCGGACGCGAACATTAACATTTTTATGGAATTAATAACCCGGAAATTCGTAATATACATAGGTGTCTGAGAAATTTAGGATTTTCTGTGACTTGAAAACGATCTTTATCATTTTTTTCTATAAATTTGAAATTCTATAATTTTACTGATTATTGAAATTGGTTTTTATAATTCATTGATTATTAAAATTGGTTTCTATAAACCGATGATTATTCACACTGATTTTTATAATTCATTGATTATTAAAACTGGTTTCTATGAATCGATGATTATTAAAATTGGTTTTTATATTTTATTGATTATTAAAACTGGTTTCTATAAATCGTTGATTATGGAAATTGGTTCCTGTAATTTCCAAGGAATACGCGTAAAATCATAAGTTTACACAGCTCGAAGATCGCTTTTGGTTTGAAAATCATTAAACTTGACACACACAGTAAGAAATAGTCGCTTTCAGCAACTCGAAAGCCATTCCTACGGGTTTCTACGACCAGAAGGTTGTTAAAATTGGTTCCGAGTGTCAGAGAGTCGTCGATATCAGCAATTCCCCGACTTGGGAGTCATTAAGATCTATATCTATAACCTGGTGTCATCAGTGCGGGTTCCTATGACCCAAGGGGCGTCACTATGGATTTCTACGACCAGGAGGTCGCCAAAATTGGTTTCTCCATGAAGCTGAAGTCGTTGAGATTGCTTTCTACGAGCGAGAGTCATTCGTATTGGATTTCCATGATTCAAGAATTATCGAATCCAAGAATTCCTATTGTCTTGAGTATCGTTAAAACTGGTTTTCGTGAAGAATTTCTTTTCGGTACAGATTTTTGAAGATAATTTCTGCGATAGAGCTCTCGCGATTATTTAAATTACGAAAATATGAACAAACATAGAGGGTTAAATTAGAAGAATTTCTTTGAAAAAAGAAATGAAAGTACGTTTGAATCGAGGAAATCTCGAAGACCGCAGCTGGATTAATCGATCAATTCCATCGATACGTTTTTGTCATTCTTCCACGTTAAACCGTCACATAACCTGAACAATGAAAACGAAAATTCTATCAAGACGAAATTAAACCGGTGAAACTAATTTTGAAAGGAAGAAAATGTCGGAATTAAAATTCGCGATCACGTGGAGCCCCAGCGTGGACAGGCGTTACTTCAATCTCGGTTGGCGATTCAAAAAGTTAGAACTTTTCCCACCGTTCCTTCGGAAGACATCTTCTGATCATCTGGACGAACAAGAGTACGAAGAAACGCCGAGCAAACCCGCAGCGTTTGAAGACACCAGCGAAGACACCACCGTGTGCGGCAATTTCGACTTCTTTAAAACGGTGAATCCTAATTTTCGAGACGAGACAACGGGGAAATTGTTGGTTCCCTGTTGGGATGATTGCAGAAAGACTGGGCTCACGTGTGAAGAACTACGCGAAGGGTTGGATGAAAAGTCAAGTTCGTGTCGCTTACTTGGCATTATGTATTTATTGTAAATTTTTCATTACTCGAAGCTGAATTGTTTCAAGTGAAACCTAGGCTTCTTTCTATGGCCGATCAATTATTTCTGCCTTTCCCTTTGCTTCGTATTTATTTCCAAACATATTTTCAGACAGTTTAAGTATTTGATTATTTTTTTTAAACCTTTTTTGCGCGATTTTTGTTTAGAAGATTTTAAAGAATGGATGTTTTCTCAAATATGGAAAATGAAATTTTTTATTCCAACCTTTCTATCTTCAATAAATATTTTTCTTAACAGTCCTATTTAATCTTGTATGTTATATCGTGTTAATTAATATTATTATAGCTACAAAATATTTAATATATAATTTTACCTAACATTAATAATCTACGTAACTTTAAATCTAAATTTTAAATAAAAACCAACCAAAGAATTAAAAAATCAACGCTTAAATCCGACCTAAAAAGTGCATTAAAAAAACACCACCCATTGGAAATGAGAAAAAAAAAGACCGCAAATGTGAAAGAAAAGGGGTGGTAGTTTATTAAAATTTGACTGAAGCAGCATCGATTCAACGAACCAAGAGCCGCGATATTTATTCTCTACAGGCGGCGCGTTATCAATCGTCATTCATTGACGGAACATCGATCACGTTTGACGCGATTTTTCGGAGGCGTCGCGTTTGTCGATCGCTAGCGGATTTAATGGGCTGAGTTTGAGCGTTTCGTCGGCCACGATGATTCGTGCACCATCCGCGATCCATTCGTGATCCATAAATGCTGCTTCCATCAATAGTTGCTGGCCGGCCGTTTCGTTTCGATTTTTCGCCAATGTCAACTCTTTTCTGTGAACCGTTCTGGTCTTTTTTTTTTTTCGTACAATTTTTCGCTCACGAATCTACACGTTTCGCGCGTGAATTTTCCATCCGTGTCCAGGTACATATTTCTCTCTCTCTCTCTCTCTCACTCTCTCTCTGTTATAGTTCGTTCATAAAAATCGAATCATATTTTTCGGAAATGGAACGCGGAGGCATTAGGTTTGATAAGAGAGAAAATTTGATCGTGATTCGGAGTGGTTAATTGGGGGAGTAATTGTTCGATAAGTGGAAGATTAGAGTGGACGAGTGGTTTGAACAACTCTGTGAATCGAGCGACTCGTTTCATTCCGCTCAAATATGTTCACAAATATAAATTCTCCTAGATTTTCCGAGTTCGGTTTGTTTTTCGAATAATGGCGAGCATTTAATTCAGACTTCAATGACGAAGAGCAGNAGAAAAAAGAACAAACAGAGAAGACTTTGTGATCGGTAGTTACGAATAGTTAAATTTAAAACGTAGCAACTTGGTTTTAGAAACATTAAACAAAATTATATATTATCGTTCGAGTTTATCGCTCGTTAAATAGAATTTTTAGGAATCCTTTTCGTTCGAATTTACATCGTTGATGACAGCTTGGCAATTATCGAACATCAACTGATTTTCGAGATACAGAAATCACCAAGATTGATGCGCGCGATCGGAGATCATCAATTCCAGTTTCTACTGGTCGAGGATCGTCATTATAGATTTTGAAATTGGTTTCTATGGGACCGAACGTCACCGATATTGATCTCGGGACTTATTAAGATTGACATCTGTAATTATCTGAGGTTGTCAGCGTAGATTTCCATGCTTCAATCACTGCGGAGACTAATTTTCGCGACCGCGTACCAACCATCCCAATATTATTCACTTTGTCCTCTACACTTGGCAAAAGTATAAACAAAAATATAAAAACTACGATAATACGCGTAGAAACAAATTTTAGAATTAAGTTTACAGTGGAACTTAATCTTGTAAATAAAGTGGAAATTTATCATATCGAAATTTCATTCAACGCCAAATTTAATGAATTTTTGCTCATTAAACTCTTACTGTGCGAACTATATATTTAAATCCAGCTAACCAATGGCTAACGACCGCTAAAGTGTGCACTACTATAATTAATTAAATTCTGAGAGCGCGCACATACGTCTTTCGTAGCTAAAGAATTATAAATAATAAACAATTTTACCGGTTGAAATTAATTCCAAGAAACACCGGAATTTTTCACGTTCGGACTAAAACACACACACAAGTCTCTCGCCACTCTTCAATATAAAACCGAGTCTTTGTGTCTCACTGTCGAGATTGATCGCCTCGAAACCAACCGAGCTCGATTTGAATCGTTTAGATTGCATCGGGCCCGGTAAGTGGGCCCACCGTGTTTTTTCTAGCCATGAACAACAGAACGCTACGTTCGACTCCAATGTGTACGCGTACGGCTTTCATTTCCGCTTTCAGTCAGCGACGAACTGCTCGATGTTTTCGAGCATCACGATGACCAGGATTATCAACGCTTTGAGGATACCTTTGTCGATGAGGAGGAAGAGGAGGAGGAGGTGGAGGAAGTAGAATCGAGGGAAAAAAGTTTGTTTCCCTGGTCGGATATGTGCGAAGGTCTTCTCCCCTTCAGTGACACTGAAGAGGATCCTCCAGATACCACGGACCCGTACATATCTCATAAATTGTGAGTATTTGGACGTGCGATGTTCACATTGCGAGTATATGGGTGTGACTCGAGCAGTGGTTATGAATTTTCGTTCCTCGAAATCGCTTTTCGCCTATGGATCCACGTTTCTTTAGTCTGCGTGTCGATGGTTTTTGTAGACTCATAGGATAATAATTTAAGATTTCTAGTCGCTAGTTTCTGTTTTTATCGCTGTTTAGATTTGTTTTTTAATTATTAGGTTGATGCATATCAAATGTTTCTCCTAGGTTTGAATTAAAAAAATTGTATCTGCATGAAGGGGTTTTAAAAGCAGCGAAGAATTTTTGAAACCTAGAAACTAATGATATTTATAAATTTTTAATAATTAAATTATAACAGGTGATCCTTGGGAAATTTGTATGAAATTACATATGCTAATTGTTTTAACGACATATATTGTGCTTAATGTTTTGTTTGAGAAAATATTTTGTACGCATCAACCTGATAGAGTAATTTTTTCTGTGTTATGTTTAGTTCTTGTTATAGTGTTACAACTTGTTTAATCGCACTACTGTATTATTTACCTTTTGTATTATTATTATTTCTCTAATTAAGAAATACCAGCAACCTACTTTTTAAACAACTCCTCAGTCGCGTTTCCAATTTTAGGTACGTCTTTACATTTTTTTTTTCTTTTTTTTTTTTTTTTTT
>SMSQ01000073.1:47365-61604 GCA_019453375.1 Ctenoplectra terminalis
TCGACTCCAATGTGTACGCGTACGGCTTTCATTTCCGCTTTCAGTCAGCGACGAACTGCTCGATGTTTTCGAGCATCACGATGACCAGGATTATCAACGCTTTGAGGATACCTTTGTCGATGAGGAGGAAGAGGAGGAGGAGGTGGAGGAAGTAGAATCGAGGGAAAAAAGTTTGTTTCCCTGGTCGGATATGTGCGAAGGTCTTCTCCCCTTCAGTGACACTGAAGAGGATCCTCCAGATACCACGGACCCGTACATATCTCATAAATTGTGAGTATTTGGACGTGCGATGTTCACATTGCGAGTATATGGGTGTGACTCGAGCAGTGGTTATGAATTTTCGTTCCTCGAAATCGCTTTTCGCCTATGGATCCACGTTTCTTTAGTCTGCGTGTCGATGGTTTTTGTAGACTCATAGGATAATAATTTAAGATTTCTAGTCGCTAGTTTCTGTTTTTATCGCTGTTTAGATTTGTTTTTTAATTATTAGGTTGATGCATATCAAATGTTTCTCCTAGGTTTGAATTAAAAAAATTGTATCTGTATTTTTAATAAAATTGTATCTAAATTACATATGCTAATTGTTTTAACGATATATATTGTGCTTAATGTTTTGTTTGAGAAAATATTTTGTACGCATCAACCTGATAGAGTAATTTTTTCTGTGTTATGTTTAGTTCTTGTTATAGTGTTACAACTTGTTTAATCGCACTACTGTATTATTTACCTTTTGTATTATTATTATTTCTCTAATTAAGAAATACCAGCAACCTACTTTTTAAACAACTCCTCAGTCGCGTTTCCAATTTTAGGTACGTCTTTACATTTTTTTTTTCTTTTTTTTTTTTTTTTTTAATACACTCTGATCTCTTCATAACGATATATCCGACAACTTTATCGCGAGATACGTCGTGAACGCGTTCGCAAACATTTGATGGCTAATATTTTACGCGGCTACACGCCCGCAGAGTGTTATCCGTCGCGTGGCAATATATCCGGGCGTCATCCGACGAATTCATAATTCCCAGACTAGTTCATCGTCCTCCACTCTAGTTCGCACATTCGAAAACCAGAGTGCCCGAGCATTCAGCGAAACTGAAAAGAGGAGCTCGAAAAACAAGCTCACGCGTCCTTCTGAATATCCCAACTTAATTAAACGTTCCTTACACATTACAAAAATAAAAGATGCAACGATCGAGTCAGAAACATCCTACAATTTGAATCGTCACAAAAACGAGTCTTTAACGCAAAATTTTATCGAATACAAAGAACATGGAAACCTTTATGATCGGTAGCGTGATTCTTGGAAAATATAATTTCTGATCAAATTTGTCTCTAATACGTCTCACGAGTATCTCCATCCCACGAACAGCCTAGACGAACCTGTTACGGTTACTTTTCTACCAATTTCCGTCGAATCACCGGCCACCAAAAACGGCAAACCAGAGAAGAGGCCAAGCCGCATCGTCTCCGAACGGTCGGCCAGCGCGTAATTGACCAAGTCCATCGAAGTCGCATTTCCCGCAATTTCCGTCTAGTCGTCGCCTACCAAAAAAAAAAAAAAAGTGGCCAACAAACGCTGCAAAAGGTAGGCCACGATCACTCGAATCGTCCAACGTTAAACGAACGGAAGCCAATATACGTTTGGAGATTCTCGTTTAGAGATAGCCGAGACTTCTATTCGAGGCTTCCGTATTGTACAACTGGCCGGCAAACTCGTTTCACGTGGGTAAATAACGGGTGGAATTACCGGGCTTGGATTCCTGCTAAATAAGCGAGGCTCGCCCCTTCCGTTCGACTGTTTAGCGTTTACTTTCGGGAATTAATATTGACTTAATTCCGCCACGGCGATGGCGACGATTAGCCCGGTTGAACAACGCGCGTCCGATTTTGTTGTCGTTCGCTGCTCGACGATTGTTCGTCGAATGTATCGATCGCCGATTACAGGTGGATGAACGAGGTTGCGATAAATAGGTGTTAACGGGAATTTTTGTTTCTTGTAAATTGAAAACTAAAGTTTGCAAAGTATTTAGTATTATATTTAACATTGATATTATATAATTTCAATGTCATAATATTGAATTAAGCAAAGACAAGATTTTAAATTTAATCCTGATTAATATTAAAACTGTAAAAAAAAGAAAAAACAAATAGAAGAAAAGAGATAATTCTGAAAAAAAAACAAAATTTTAAGCTCAGGTATCTCGGCTCTTTAAATTAATTCGGATTTCATATACGCGTGTAAGTGGATTAACACGTTGGTGGTCAGACAGTATCTGTTTCCATAGAACGCCAATGGCGTTATTTTTTTTACGTAAAAAATTAATTACATGTATCTGTGTGTTTAGTATAGTGTTACGTTATGCGAGAAGATAATATTTAAACGGTTCTTAATTTTTTATGACCCTTTTAAATAGGAGATATCGATAACTAAATGTTTACGTGAACGTATACGCGTTAAGTAGTATAACCACGCAATGGTCAGACATATCTCAATTTATAGGATAAGCTTGTTCCAGTACAGACTATTTTTACAAGCTGCTTACAAAATACAGTTCTAAGATAAATAAACACAAGCAATACATTTTTTTTGTTTTCTTCTCAATTTTTTTAGGTATATACCGTACGGTCAAATACCGAGACCAAGACGTTTCAAGCGCACCGGCAAGGAAGTTGATTACACTGTTACAAGTTTACCCAGGAGGCCTCGATCACCTGTCAGGTTTGCGTCTTATATCATAATATACTCTCTATTACATTTCTAACGTTGTACGTGTAAAAAAAAACGGATTCCAAAAGAGAAGAAATTTTTATTAAATTTTCCACGCTCAATTCCTGTTCCACCTTTTTTTTTTCTTCCTACTCCAACATAAGTGCTTTGAAGAAGCGATTAATCAAAGCCCAGACTATGAACACCTACATCCACTGTACACCTGTGGCTTCTAGAGCATTCTTTGCATTCTCAAAATTAACGAGAATTTATTTCGGGAATATTCTCGCAAGAACGGTCGAGGAAATAAATTATTCAAATTTCTCGCGCTCAGTTCTTTCTCTAGTGTTTCCCCTTCCTTTTTTCTTTTTTTTTTTTTTTCTTTTGCTCGAGGTAAAAAAGCAAGGCTCGTAAATTTTTTAAGCGTCGTAGAAACTCACGGAGGGATTCATTACCAAAAGAGCTGACCTGACATTTCGCTCTGTTATTCTCCGTTGCAATTTAGCTACTTTTTTTAATTGCCATTAAAAAAGAGAGGAGAAAAAAAAAAGAAAAGAATATTCGTAGGAAAATCCTATCCGGAAAGTTCGATTTGAAAGTTGCTTACGTGGAATGGGACCGGAAGCAGAGAATCTCCGAGACGAGGAAAAGGTTGGAGGAATCGAAGGAGCGCATTTCTCAGTCGATCAGGCAGTTATCCAAGGATCGAGTCGACGAGGATGTTCTAATCTGTTCCGTGGTTCTCGAAGCGGTCTGCGAGAGAGTCACCTTGACACTGATGGGCGTGAAAATCGATACGGACATTCACACGTTCGTTAATGTCGCGGTTATCTGGGCGCTGTCCGAGCTGGAGCTTTTCAATCGCGACATGCTGTTCCACGAACAGTCCCGATTACCGGAGGATTTCGAGTTCCACGACCGCAACCGTACGTTTCTATTTGTGACTGTTGGCTTGTTTCTGTACTGTAGCTTTAGATACAGCGTTCCTTGTTTCAATTACACGGAATATTATTTTGCGATCGTGGTGTCTCGGAAAATACATTTTAAAACGAGTAATGGAAAAACGAGGCAGATGGAAAATATTTCGATGCAATTAGCTTTGAAACAGAAATAATATATTTTATTAAGACAAAATTGTGGAAACGGTAAGATAAGGTGAAGTTCGATTAAGATTTTTTAAATGTTATATGACATATTTTGGATGAAATTAAGATTTCGATAATGAACAAATGTGTTAAATATTTTTTGGGACACCTTGATACAAAATTTTCCAGAAGATGAAAAAAGTAATGCCTCCATTCTCGCGAAAATTGATATTTATAGAATCTAATATTAATTCAATGGAATTAAACTTGGATCCGGTATGATTATAAATCATCATGATTCTGTTAGGTAAAATGTAAAGTTCTAATAAGCGATTATATATTGTTAGGATAATTCCATTACCTATAAGCCCAATACTCCTAACAGTTGATTATCACGAACATACGTGCCTGCTCGTAGTATTGTAATTCTATTACGCAGAAATCGAATATTCCTAGCAAGTGATTACGAGCAGTATACGTGACTAATTCTATTATTCGAGGACTGAACATTCCTAGCATCCACTTATCACAAGTGCGATGAAATTACCAATCGGAATTTAAATATTCTCAGCAACCGATCGCTACGATCTATCAACCTAACGATCAAACAAAAAAAACTCGAAATATTCTCACCAAGTAATTACCATAATCTATCGATAACCAAATGATCGAATAAAAAAAAACTCAAGATAAATTGACAAAATAAATGTTCTCGGTAGTTGATCGCTATAATCTACCAATGGTTTCTTCTTTTCTTAATCTTTTTCAATAATCTACCATAATCAAATATGAAAATTTGAAACAAATCAACGGAACAAGCAACGTAATAAACTTTTAACAATTTCGTCGCAGAAAAAAATATTTTCGGCGACACAAGCGATGGTGGAATGCGCAAGCTGCTGTTGGGTGTCTATCGGCCAGCCTTCAGTCATAATATCTACACAACCCTGCACCGTCGTTTACCATGGCCTTATGTGAGTCCGTCGCACGAACAGGGCCACGCAAGATTGTATCCGAACATTCGCGAGCGGATCGATGAGAAAGTTTCGAAAACGGTGATCAACGACTCTACATCCACTCATATCCCTGACGTGACGTGCTTCCACCTGAGAGATATTTCAGAGAAATCTTACGTGACGTATAAGAGGAAATCGAAATTCCGCCCCACGTCGTTGAACGATCCCGTTAAAATGGCGGAGAACTTGTTTTTGCAATTAGTGAGTTTTATGTGAGGTATCTCGAAGGTGAAGCAGAAGTGATTCTCCTTCACCTTGTCTTTGAAGATTTGATTAATAAATAACGTCGAATCTGTGAAAGATTCTGTTTTATTCTATAGAAAGTAATATCATTACGATTTTTTTTATTATTTCCAACTTGATACAGTTTTCCAGATTTAAATCAATCATGTTTCATTTCTTTAAAAAAATTCTCTCAATTTTGAGGACAGTAAGAGAAATTAGGAATATTAAATAATAATTAATTTCAACCTGTATAAAAATTAAGAAATTTTTTTTTAAGAAAACTGACCCGGAGCGTTTACGAATTGAAAAGTGTGAAGTCAAAAGAGTTCATTTCAGAGTTTCGGAGATTTTTAAACGAAAAACGAGGGCACGATGTGCGTTTACTAAATTATTAAATGAGTTTATAGAGGAGGCTTTGAAACGAGGATAGTCCGAGGAAAATTCTTCGATAACAATAGACGATACCAACAATTCGAGAAGGCTATTTCATCTTTGAAGAAGAAACTTTTTACGGTATCAACAAAATTTTCTTTCATCGAATTTCCTTCCTCTCCGAGGAACTCCTTTGACAAACGATCCCTGTAAGCCCTACACAAATCCTACGTTACCGAAGAAGAATTTACAATTAAAGTTTACCAAGGGAATCGCTTCTTATTCCATCTTGGAGCTCACTTTAAACAAAAATACCTGGGAGAAGAAAAAAATCAACAGTCCGGATAATTATTCTTCCTCCGACCAAAGCGAGGGCTCATCTTTCTTAATGCACCGTTTAATTAGTTTTTACGCAAAGCTCGTACAATTGTTTGATCCGGACCGTCTCTCTAACTTTTATTCACCCTTCCCTCTTGGAGATTTTTTTTCCAGATAGTTCGCTGGCTACCACCAACAAGCTAATGTTTGAGGAGCAGTAATCTCAACCTTGGACAGAGCTAATTCTTAAACCGATAAAAAAAATTGAAAGAGAAAGAACGAAAAAAATAAAGAGTCGAAATAAAATAGAGAAACACAAAAAGTCAGAGCATTAAAATTTTCAGCGAGCCCTAAGAATCTCTCTATATAAATCTGGATCTTAAAAAAATTGTACAGTCGAGACAGAAAATATTCTAACTGTTAAAAGCTTGTTCTTCTTTCTGTATAAAATATAAAATTTGAATCGCGTTTACCGTTCGATAAAATTTTTTCAATTCTTTATTTAAAGTCGCGTCAACCGATAAATTGGGTTATCAGCGACTCAGTCTATAGAAAAAATATTTTTAGAGAATTAAAATTTATGGAGAAACTCGGTATTTTTTAAAAATTTCAATAGCTGTTGTATCTTGTTTTCGTTAGTGTTTTTCCGCGTACAGTGGTCAGTATCGCGGTTCTTTTTTTTTGGAAGAGAATAATAAATAATAAATGGTGCTGGAGAGAATGAGATGATCGATGATTAACGTACCATTGCAAGTGTCACAGGTTGGAATAGCTTATTCAGAAGATACGAGAATGTTAAGGTACAAACGTTGTATATTTTCCTCACCGTACGAAGCATTGGATTAAAAATATAATTTTTTATATGTCTTTCAGATAGTTATCATTCTTTCAGCAAGCATTACGTCCTAAGACTTTTGAGCGAGGGTGTATGTCGTTGGATCGATCGGCGCGGCTATCGCGCGAAAGATTTAGCTGCTCGTTGTTTTTGGCTCCTTCTATTTCCTGTTCCTCCATTTCCCGGGCATTCGTCTTCGCTGCCGAAGCCACGTTTGTTGTTCGTGAAAATAACACACAGCGCTTCGGTATAAAGGGTGGCGGGGTCGAAGAAAGAGGGAGAGAGAATAAGGCGAGTCAGTGAAATCGAATTCCGGAACAAACTTCCTTTTTCGGCTCGATTCGCTTTAAATCGTCCCTGAGCGGCTCCGAGCAATTTTCGCCGCGTAAAAACCACCCTTTGAAGAGGCCAGAAAAATCATCGTTACTCTATCGGTCAGCTTAATCGGTCGTATTCATTCGATCGAGCAGAAACCATAGTTACCGCGAACTTTGGATGCTTGTGAAACTCTGTGTATCGATTTATCGTAGTTTTATTCCTTTTCTTCTTTTTTCTAATCGAAGAACCATTAGTTTTTTTGGAAGAATCAATTATTTCCGACGCTCGATTAAAAGTATCTTGTTTCTTTTTTAAAAATAGAGAAATACACAAAAACATATGAATAAACTTAAAATATGGTACTATATTTAGTGAATAAAAAAGAATTATCTATCCAGCTTCTATTTTTTCAAATTATGAATAAAATATGAATTTGCATAAAAATCAACAGTCCCGTTCCTGAAATTCATTCCAATTCAATTTTGAAAATTATTATTCTATAATAAAATAATTTTCCTTTTTAGAAGACATTTTTAAAAGACCACTCCGATCCGTAACGACACCGAGAGATCACAAACACTGGAAATATCAGACTTATCGGGGACCAGTTGCGAATAAACGGAAATCAGAAGCGAGGAAGGATCGCGACACCTGCGAGTGTCCTTTGCGAGCGATAGATCCTGACGTAATTTTACCGCTGAATCAGCAACTGCTGCGAGTGAGCGGTTCGTGAAGTGGAAAGTCCATTAACCGACATCCTGTTGCCTCCGCCCCTCGCTTTTTTCCCCTTCGCCGCCTCCTCCGCCACGTCTACAACCTTCCATTACGATAATACAGAGTCCTTGTAGTTCGACCTCGCGGCAAAGAGGATTAGGGGCGACTCGAGTCTCCTAATAGAATGGATGCTGCTAGGGCTTCTCGCGTGGTCCTCTATCAAACATTGCCGATACTCGAGATATTGAAAATTGAAAGGCTCTTTGCGAAATTCCGTCGATCTGACGTGCTAATCTCGTGGAAACCCTTGCAAGGTTTCTTTAAAACTTTTTCAGAAAGTTATCTCATACGTTAACGCTTTTGCAATTTTTGAGGATCGTTGAGTTGTTCGGTGTTATGTACTCGTCTCGTAAGTAACGGGAGTATCTGTACTTTTTAAAGACGATGGAATAAAGTAGGTCGGAAGGATTTCTATTTATACAATTATTAATATTTTTTCTTCAATTTTCTTGACGACGAACGAGTTAATCAGTTTGTTCGGTGCTATGTACTCGTGTCGTAAGTAACGGGAGTATCTGTACTTTTTAAAGACGATGGAATAAAGTAGGTCGGAAGGATTTCTATTTATACAATTATTAATATTTTTTCTTCAATTTTCTTGACGACGAACGAGTTAATCAGTTTTCTGGAACGCCGTTGAACTAGTTGCGAAATATTTCAATCAAGGAGTAGATTCTCGTTCCGAGCATGGAAATTCTGATTGCTCGGTATTTAGAGGGAGATGAAGGTTTCAGAGAGCTTATCTTGCTGGAAATAGTGTTTTTTGATGAGCCGTTGACGAGACATCAAGGAAGGCGACGAAGAGTTAGGTTTATCTCGAAGGTGCAAGAGCGCCAATTCCTTTATCTAGACGATTCGCGAACCTGACGATAGCGGAAGATTAAAACCAGTTTGTGTGAACCTCACGTTTCATTGAAAAAAAATTTGAACAGATAAACAGAAATTGATCGACTATTAAAAATACTCGTTCGATGACTAACTGATCTATCGATACGAGAATCTTGAAAAAATTCAATGTTTTTGAGACAAAAAGTTATTCCGAAACCTAAAGTACACTATTGAAAGTTATTTGTCAACGGAAACAAATCCTAGTTTGAATTTTCACCAAAAAATCCAGCCAACCATCGAATGGATTCATCAACGGACATCTGCACATAAAAGCAAAAAATCACCCTGACGAGCGTCAATTAAACGAAGTAGATGAATCAAGCGGTACGGTAGTTCCGGCGATTAAATCCGGTCGAAGTGTCAAGACAGTGACAAACCTGTCTCTATCGCTCCAAACTCGGGACCAGCGTATCGATCTAGGTCCCTGCGAGAGGATTAATGACATAGATCCTTCACGGTTCGATTGAGTTGTTCCGGAACATCAAGTAAATTCAAGACCATCGCCATTGCAACCCTTCTTCCCTTTTTTTTTTCACTTCTCCGACAACCACTGGAAACTTTGCTTCGCTTGCGCCTCGACGATTTTTCAACTCGTGAGAATTGCATTTACACTCTTCCATCCTCTCTCACTTTTTTTCTTTTTTCTTCTTTTTTTTTCTTTTTTTTTCTTTTTTCTTCTTTTTCCTTCTTTTTTCTTTTTTTTTCCTTTCTTTCTCTTCGCGCCTGTCCTTTTTTTTTTTTTCCGAAGGGTTCCATTAACTGTTTTAAAAGCCTGCCGGGCATCGAGAACCTGGTTAAGAACTGAAATACGGTTATCAAGTAATAATTAATGGCCACGCGCGGTACCATGAATTATTCACGTACGTTGAACACCAGATAACTCTAAACTCGATTAAAGTTAATATCGACGATGCCGCACCCTGCGCCCTGCTGTTGGGTGCGTTGCACCAGCCACGAAAAGCTCGCGCCGTGGAAATGAATTTACGTGTTCGGTTATGGACAACGCTGATGATAGTGGCGTCGAGGAAAGTTTTTTTTTTATTACCATGGAAACGTTAATTTGTAATTTATAAATTGAATTTTGCAAGTTGTGATATCGGTGCTATGCCTTGAGACTATTTTCTTGGGTACTATTTCCATAGTTTGGAAAATGTAAATGAGTTTTTGGTAAATTAAATTATAACTTGTAGGAAGCTTCAGATCTTAATTTTTTGGATAAAAATTAGGTCCTAATGATATTGGACGATTGGATGATATCCAAAAAATTTTATTTACACAGTTACACGCTAATTATTGTACGATCGACTTTAATAGAAATTGGAAGGTGACTAAAAAATAATTTTAAGAGATTCTTACCAATAGGTAACTAATAAATAATTTTCCAGACATCTTTTCAAGAGATTCTTCCCAACACTGACCAATTTTAATAAACACTTATCATAAACTACAACCAAAAGCTCAAACTAACAAATACAACGTCTACGCCTACATGTACCAAAAAAAAAAAAAAAAAAAAAAAAAACAACTCCAACCAAAACCAACCTCCATAAAATCAACCACTCTATTAATTCTCCTTTAACCCCTCCTGAAATCACAATCAGGCATCATTCAACATCTCAACCAGAATCCGAAGGGTGCTCCAAATAATTCAAGGCTCAAAGTCTCAAGGAACTTAATTCCCCGTGAAACGATTATCACCCTCCGTTTCTCCGAACGTCGCATAATCCCGAGGAATTCGTCGCTTTTATTCCCCGAGCCCTTTCTCCCCCGACAACACGCCGGCCAACAATACCGAAAATTCGTCGAACCGTGAACCAATCCGCGCAGGAATGGCCGCGACAATCTCCCCGTGCCTCGATAAATATTCATAGGCGACAGGATCGTGAGGCTGGCCTGTCGTAAAACGACGTGGACGAACTCTAACGACGAGCCCTTTGATACTGTGACGGTGGCTGGAACCGCAACGGAAGTCGATGGAATCGACGCGTCGACACACGTTGGCCGGCGATTTTCGCGTTAAAAAACGTTGGAGGGCAACGTCAAAGGCTACCAGTCGGTTAATATCGGTAGGAGAGCCTTTTCTGAACCGCGTTTCTGGGTTACTGGCTGGGATCCAGTTTAAAATGCGAAGAACGAACCGAGTGGTTCGAAGTAATCGGACGCAAGAGAGTTTCGTAGATATTTGATTGGAGGGGGAGACGGCGGGGAAAATTAGATTACAGAGGACGTGTGTTAGGGGTGGGACACGCGGAAGTGGGTCGGATGGAATTTTACGTTTTTAGCCGAAGGTTTAGGTATGTTTTTGCGAGCCCAGGCAGAAGTTAAATTGCGATCGCGTTGGCAGGGTTCGTACACTCGTTTGTAATCCAGCTCCTCTGCATCTGCGAATGGTATGCATGTTTTCCTGTTTTCGACGGTAATACCGTTCGTGAATTGTTGCTCGAGGTTTGGTGATTGAGGATGAGTACGGTATTATTATCGAAGATAAATGCGAGAAGAATTGGGTGAAATTTTGGTACGAGATATTTCAAGATTTGAAAGAACGGATGGTGTAAAAATTAGGAAGAGTATTAAAAGAAACTATTTTTTTTATCTACTTACGGATCAAATAAATGGACGAATTTTAATTTTAGCAAAATTACTTCCTGATATCACAGGATCGCGTAAAAAATACCATAATTTACCTTAAAAAAAAAGAAAAAAAAAAAAGAAAGAAAGAAACACTACCCTTTAATATAAAATCGAACTACCTCCAAACGAAAGAAAAAGTAAAATCAGTAAAAACAGTACAAACTTTACAATTCGATGCAAAGAATGCTTCTTTTTACAAATTTTTCCACGCATTCTCTTTTGAAAAGTAAACTATGTTGAAAATTTTCGAGCCATATTGAAATTCACTCCTCTGAATCATTTCGATAATGAGAGACCAGCTATTTACGCGCAGAGTAATCGAGCTCTAATAGGGGAGTAGCCGCTTTAACGCGGTGGAGATTCCCGTATATGCTTTCACGGTAACGTGTTACATTTTAATCCGGTATTACGGCGCAGACTGTACATCATAATCTCGGATCGAGCAGGCTAGGCTAAATGCGTTGCACGTGTAGCTGCGGTGACTTCGTGGCTCGTCCGCTAACGTGCCTCGTAACTGGAACTAACTGTCGCGAGCCAAGGCTGTCGCTCGATTTCGCTGCCGCGATTTTAGTTCAGTTCGATCGAACTTTGAATTTATATCCCGAGGGAATGGTACAGGGGATGATTGGGATGGAACTGCGGATTCGTCGATCCAACAACTCTATTTTCGTGTTCGTCGGTTAATCCTTCAGGGACAACGCAAGCTTTTTTATTTTCTTTTTTATTTTCTTATTTTTCGTCATAAATTCGACTTTGCGCGATATCACATAGGTTATTAAAATTTTAATGCAATTGAATATGTAATAGTATCAAGTTATTTCGTAGGATGCACGAATTCTATCTTTTACGGGTTCTATAATTGACTTATAATTGCGATACTTTACGATTTTTTACTAATTTTGTCAGTGCGATAATTTATTGACTCGGTGTTGAGTATATCAAGAAATTTCAGATAGCGTGATTCGCAATATTTTTAAATTCTTCCGTACCTTTTGAAATTTAAGTTCTATTTCGTATCTTTACAATATTTTTTAATCCTTTTTAAATCTCGTTCGTTTTTCAATAATTAGCGCTAAAAATGGTTCCCATATAAAGAATTCAAATACAGATTCTTACATACACTGGATACGAATCATATTTCCCACCGACTATATTTCTTTTAATATTTACGTACTAATTAATTAGGCTCTATTATATTAAATTTTTCACCGTGTAAAACCGCTTCTATACGAGTACAAAAATTTGGTGCCATAGAAGTGGAATGTTGAACCTGGTGAAAAAATGTTCCATCGAAAAATATGTGTGCAGCTATTTTTTTTTGTGACCGCTATACACGTTTTGAAGCAGATAACACAGATACCGAACTCCAGGTCTATATCCACTAGATCTTCAAGTAATTAACGGCATTAGCTCTAATTCTCCCTTGGGAATGAAATTTTCCGTGCAACCTCGAGCTGGTTTAAAACGAGTCCGAGAAAAATTCGCATCGAGCGAAGTCGAAAGAAGAGTAGACTGCATATGTGCTCGTTAAGCGGGCGAATTTTTGCGGAGCCGCAAGAAGCCGAAATACGAGGTCGACTCTGTCGACGGGCAAACTGGATATCGGTTCGCTGGCACGGCAATACGCGAGGTAACAAATTGTCAGTAATGAGGCTAAATACGTTCGGGCATTTATCATCTGCGAGACGACCACTGCTGGCATTGTGAATCTCCCGTTAATGGCAATCGTTCGACTGCGTCTGACACCGTGTGCCACGTAAGTATGATAGTGTACGGAGAAGCCGGTATAATGGGAAACGCAAGAAGAGATACTTTATGGATGGTATAATTGTATTTTATAATTAAGCGAGGATAATGTTTGTTGTAAATTTAAGGAGTAATAGTTTGGGGAATTTGGAAAATTGTATTTTTGGTGTACTTGGAAAATGGTATTTTGAAATGCTTGGAGAATGAGATGTTGTATTAAATATTTGGAAAATAATGTTTTTGGATATTTATAAGCTTGGATAATTATATTTTGGGACAGTTGGAAGATAAGATGTTTGAATTGTTTAGAAAATAATGTTTTTTGGATATTTGGAAATTTGGATAATAATATTTTAGAATATTTGGAAAAGAAAATATTTGAAATGTTTAGAAAATAATGTTTTTTTGGATAATTGGAAATTTGGATAATCATATTTTGGGATAGTTGGAAAATAAGATATTTGAAATGTTTAGAAAATAATGTTTTTTGGATAATTGGAAATTTGGAAAATAATATTTTTAAGTATCTAAAAAAAAAATATATAAAAAGAATAGTAATACATGAAGAAAATTTTGTATTTTACAAGATATTTTCTTTCTTTAAAATCGCAAGAATATTAATACCTATGTAATAATTTAGTTTGTAGGTAGCAGTATTGATAGCCACTATGTAGAACACAGGGAGGAGCATTAGAGATGTATCAGATTATAGAACCCCATATTATCAGTAATGGAAAACTCAATAGCAATAGTAACAGTAACAGGATACACAGTATCATATGATAATGACGAGTATCAAACAGTATGGACTTAATAATGGATAACATTCGTGTTACGATACCATCTCACCGACAACCTATAAATTTTAGAAATTTAATATCCCAAGCATCAAATTAACAGCAATAAAAAAAAGAAAAAAAACACATACTTAAGACAATAAAAATTCTAAACACATTCAAAAGCCTTGTAAAACCTCATTCTGCACCACCAAGTTCCAAAATACAGTACACCCAGCACCTAATCTCCAGAATTACTCTAAACCTTAGTTCAGAAACTATCAGCCAAAGGATTCAAGCAAAACACCAAAATCGTGAATCTTCGGTGTTTCCTTCCCGCTTAAAAACTTGCAACTCGATCATCCTAAATTTCAAGTCAACCTTTCCAACTACTCCCTTGCCCTTTCTCCATCGCGCGCACAAAATACACACGCGCCACAAACTTTTCCAACGTTCGTTGTTCCCGCCGAATCTTCGTTCCAATACGAGCCCAACGCGAACTTTCCACCCTTATCTCCAACTTATAATTTCACCCCGAAAAAAAA
>SMSQ01000073.1:63583-78114 GCA_019453375.1 Ctenoplectra terminalis
AAAAAAAGACGCACCCTTTGAAATACGAGGAACTTTAAAACGCGACGAGATACGGCAAAGAAGAAAGCAACAGATTCTACAGAGAGTCGGTCTGCGGCTCGATAACCGTTTCACGCGTTCCTCCTTTCTTCGGGAACATCGTCAACGATCCAGCTACGCGAGCGTATCAGTGGTCGCGAGAAATACAAGCGACACACTCTATGAAGGTACCGGGTAATGCTCGCGAGAACGACAAGATTGTCCTGGATATTACTTTTCACGCTGCGAGCTATCAGCCCTGGGAGAGCCTCGTAATTGACATTCCCGGGAATGGCTACGCCGGAACATTTTCGCCCAGGAATGCGCGATAAGAGGTAATGAAACGAATAAGGAAATTTCCTTTGGCGTCGCTGTTAGAAGGCGGGGAGCGTTATATCGGTGAAGAAGGGTAGGTAAAAGATAGAAAGAAGCCGTGATCTCGGACAGTACAGGCGAGTACCTGGTGGAATTACTCAGAATTACTCAACCTCCCACTTTCAACGGCCTTGTCTTCGCCCTTTAACCTCGTTCGAGGTCTTTATTCACGCGAAATAACAGAGTGGCTGGAATTCCTTGGACGTGAAGGGAAAATGAAAGGCTTTTAGAGAGGGGTGAGAGAAGGTTGGGCGTTCGAGTGGAGAGTATTGTGGGAGTTTGGTGAGAAAATAGCGAAGGCACAAAGGTTTGGCTTTGAGCGTGTAATAAAGGGACCTGGAGGTAATATTCGGCGTATATATTTTTGGAGCTCTTCGTTTCTCGTCCGATCGTTCTCAAATTTCTTTTCCGTTTCTCAACGAAAGATATTCTTTAACCAGCTGATTTTTCATTAGGCTCTGTATATTACTTTTGGATATTTAACATTTCTTTTTTCTTGTTTCTAAGGTATACTACGGATAAATGAAATGTCTCCAAGTTCGATGCGTTTACGCGTCAAAGTTTATTCTCTCATTCCATTATTTAATTCAATTGCGTTCAATTTAGGGTTGAAATTTGCGACCTTCCGCTCATCACGTTTTCACACCGAACCATGTAACTCATATATCACAACTCCCCAGAAAATTAATTTTGTCAACAACTAGAAGTACTTCGAAAAGCGTTTAACATATTTTTTTCTTCGAGACTCGAGTCTTTCCCTGACCCACAGAACCGATCCTTCCACAGCGAGACACGCTGCTAAAGTTCCACTCGAAAGAATAGTCAATCGAGTCACAATTCAACCCCTGCCGCAGATCGTCCACACGTCACGCTCGACCTGTACACGCCACCTCCACGCAAATCGTTTCCACAATGCTCGACAAACTACCGCGTTCCCCGTAAATCGCGAAATGACGCGTGGAATCGTCTTTCTTTTCACCCCTATGCAGCTCACGTCCCTTTTTCTCGATTCTTCCAGCTACCTTCACCCTTTCCACCCCCTCTGCCACGTTCCACGAACTCCCATAGAAAACGACGGAGGCGTACATCCGCGAGGCGGTGTTTCGACGAGACGACGAGCGGAACAATGTCCTTTCAGTCGTTTTGGAAGGCCGTGCTGGCGAAAAGGTCAGGCAAGGGTGCACGAGGAACGAGTCTGCTGCACTTTTCTCATTACTTCCGGGATCCGCAGCGGTTCGCGACCGTGTCGCGGTGCTAGCTGAATGCTGGTATCGATTTTGATATTCCTACGGTGGTACGGAATGCACGCGGACGCCTCGAAATGAATCGGCGACGAGGAAACGCTGAACCGGCCGTGTAATGGACGCGTCATCGCTCCGCTGATTTATGCCGAGAGTCGCGCTGGTTGGGATAAGGTCGAGAAAGAGAGAGCCTCTGCACCGGTTTAATCACTGAATGCGCCAATTTTTGAGAGCGTCAAGGGTGAAGGTAAAAAGAGAATTTTTCGCGGAGGGGTAGTTAAGAGGGAAAAAAAAAGTTCAAGAGCAAAGGAAGAGAAGTGTTTGTTTGAGGAAATTGGAGAGGGTTGAAATTGGTTGAATAATTTATTGGATAATTGCTGGATAATTAACCGTGAGTCAACCGTGCGTTAATTGTGTGTTAATTGTGAGTTTCAATGTTAGGGATTTTTATAAATTTTTTTCGAAACGATGAGTTTTGGGTAAAGTGAAATAAGTCGGAATGTTTGCCTTCGTGAAAGTTATAGAGATACGAGGTTACAGGGGTAGTTGATACGAAGGTACCCAAAACGATGGTACCACTGGGAAATAAGTTCAAAATGTGGAATGATGCTTGATTACCTAAGGCTTCGTTCTTGGAGCGGATGTGTCTGTGGCTTGAATATTTAATTTCCCTTCTGTCGATTGCTATTTCTACTTGTACCTTGCTGATGAAACTACTTTAGGTTTCGTCGGAGACACGAATGAATATTGAACCGCATTTTAGTTCGTTCATACGCTCGTTTTCTCATTTCGGAAAGTAATCTTCCTGATTAATCTTTAGCAATTAAAAAAAAAGAAAAAAAAGAAAATTCTAGTTAAAAAATCATTCGACGCAAAGAAGCTTTAAGTGAAATTGGACAAAGATTGTAACGAATAAAAACGAGATTTTTCCATTCGCTTTCATCGTTCAAAACTTTGAAGTTGTTTCTAAACACGAATTCGTCTGTTAAAAAATCCGAAAGCCGCGTCGCGTTTTATCTTCGTCATCGAAGAATCGATTGCCGCTCGTTAATAAAAGAATTTTCAATCTGCTCTGATCTACCACCCCTTCGCACCTCTATCACACTTTTTTTTTAGCAACTTTTACGAGATTCGATGAAACGAATGGCCGATAATATTTTTCACGGTTGTTTCGGCCGTAAACGGTCAGAACGGGCAGCGGCGACAATGGTCTACAAGAAATACGATAGGAGATAATCGACGGGGAAGAAATACTTCGGAAACGTGTAGATACGCGGCTGTCGCGCCTGTTCTCTACGTTTTATACGCGTTCTTACGATTCTGTCACCGTTAACGAGCCAAACTTTCTCCAACCCGTGTTTCGTTCGACTGACACGCGTTATCAAGAAGGAAAAATCATTGTGTCTCGTTTTGTTGTCCGAGAGTAATTTTCAGAGCGTTTTACGAGCGATATAGAAGAGTTGAAAGTAGTATTAGGCGAACCTTGTGTCTTAAAATTAATAATTCTTGCAAAGAAATATTTCGAATAAAATATTTAAAAATCTCTGCAACTCGTTAAACACAAATTTCTAAATACACAAAATATTATTTATCATAATTTAATATATAATAAATAATACTTTCTTTATTTTATAATAAATACTAAGACCTTCCGTAACTAATAATAATTAATTTTTCTCTTTTGTAAAAGAATGAAATTTAATTATATAGTTTAATTATCCATATATTTTTCGCCATCTTTTAAGAGAATTGCTCGTCCGTCTACGAATTTTCAATACATTTTTCCGTTCCTTTTTTTTATTTTTCCAAATACTCGCATTACCTATGACTTATGGAACGATCCGATAAATCGCGCCACGGTCCGTTCGATTTTTCCACCGCCTCGAGATCCTTCTTTCATCCACAAGAATTGCACGAGAGCTTCCCAACCGATTCATTCCCCGTTTCAATCGCGAAACACTAGACCTCTATCATCGATGACACGAGATTTTTCATCAGGGCTGGCGGAACGGTGCTCGCTGGCCGGGTTTAAAAGCACTTTGCATCGCGCCACCGTAAAAGGCGTTGCCGGTGAGTTATACGCCACCTTCAATTTCGTTGCCCCAAGAACGCGTCTCACCAATCTCTCTTCCCCGCCTTTCTTTTCTCTATTTACGCGACTGACTATGAAATATTACTTCTGTCTCCGCTCGACGAAAGAATATCCGTGGAATAAAAACCGAGTCCCGTCTCGCCAACCTTTCGAAACCTGTCGCAAGAATTTCAGGTCTCCTCGAGCTTCCTTGTTTGATCCTGACGATCCTGCCAGAGGGTCGAGAAAGCCAACGACAATGTCTGATCGCGAGGGGTGTCTGGTGGCCAGCCTGAAAAGGGGACCCGTCTCATTCGACCGGTGAATATTGCAGCGGCCATTAAGACAAGATCGTTCTTCTCTTTGTGTTTGTTAATTTTTCAACGGCCCTGCAACGGCCACGGTCCTTTGCACATTTACTGCGACGCTTTACCGCCACGCTTCAACGACCATCACTTTTGGTCGGGTACCGGTGAGTCCCGTGCCGTGGAAAGGGTGAAACGCGTCACGTATGGCTTGTTCCAATAATTTATGAAGATAATTTAGCAGGGTTGTTGGAGGGTACCGATGTTGGGGTATGTTTAGTTATTTCTTTTTTCTTTTTTCTTTTTTCTTTTTTCTTTTTTATTTCTTATTTCTTATTTCTTATTTATTCGGGGTGGAAGGGTTGTTTGGTTTGGGTTACAATTTTTTGTTGGAGTGTTTTGTAATTAATTTGTAAATATAGAGAGTGGTTTTATTTTTAATGTACATTTGCTTCGATTTCAAGAGATGCAAGGGTTGGTTCGGATAGAAGGGTTAGAATGGTCAGTGGTTTCTTTTTTAAAGAATAAATGTATAAATAAAAAGAAATAAGAGAAATAGTAAAATTGAAGTATCGGTACTTTCAGAATGTTGAAACTTCAGTTACTCGCTCGTTCCCGACAAGATAAGGCAAGATTAATGCCCAGCGTCTGGAGGATTTTTTTTTTTTTTCTTTTTTTTAACCAAACACTCACGTCGCCACATAGGGATACAAAGTATAAAATAGAGATAAAATGGTGAACGTGCAGGAAAGGGACACCGTGAGATCTCCGGTAGGAATCATGAGCGGTGCCAAGGAAATGAATTACGGACAGAAACCGTGGAAGAAAGAACAGACGAAGGGAAAGGGGAGAAGTAAACGAACAGAAACGGCTCTCTTGGGGAATACGAAGGGAAAGGAAGTTCGTCCTTGCTTTTCGGATTGAGAACTCTGGTCTGCGACGTGCAACAGGAGATTAGAGCTTGGGAATTCCGGGAAAAGTATGTACTTCCTGTGTATCAGTCCTTGATTTTATGGAACCTCACCGTTTACAGTTTAGAGGTAAGACGTAGAAGTTCTACAGTTTACACCGGAGTTTCGATACCGTAAGGAGGAATTAATGTTCCGCTATTGTCTACATCGATTGCCTATTTTTCGTACAATTTCTTGCGTAAATATTTCATAAAATTTGAAGCTGGAATTTTAAAAAATATTATTGTAAAAAAAAAAGATTTTGCAACGATGAGGTACCAGTGGTCCGAGAAGCGCGAAAAATTGAAGAATTGAAATAGCTATTAAAATAATATTCACGTTTCATCGATCGTTGTGAAATAATTTTTAAATATTAACAAATTCTGTGACAACGAAAACGAAATCTAGCTTTCGTTTACTTTTGATAAAAAAAATTAAACGTTCGCATCGTCACAGCATACCCGGTATGAGGAATCTCAACAATTCCTCGAAAACAAAAATTTAGTAACGAGAAGAGTCAACGGAACTGATAAACTATAACTTTCCTCTCCACGTTCTACGTGAGAATTTAATTACGCGCGCATCTGCAACCCTTGCACCTAGTTCGAGCTTCGCCCAGTTTAAATAATCAATATTGACGTAATAACGTCGAAACGTCGATATCCGTCGCTGTGCCACCAGGAAACGCAAGATTTCCTGGAGGGTTTCAGGTTGTAGCGTCGTTGAATAATAAAACGGGTATCGTTGAAAATTTTCATACGAACAAAAAAGCGGAAGGCTTGTTCGCAACGTTGCTCGTTCAACTTCAAACATTTTCTTAACACAATTTTACGAACATCGTCAATATTTGCATGAAGTAATATTTTTCTTGAATACGTGCTGGAGAAACAAAGTGGGACACGGAAGTCGTGGGTGAGGAAGGGTTCCGGCATATGCTTGGATAAGCGATGCTGGCATAATAACGTCTAGACCATCTCATCTTGAACCTCTTGGCCTGGAGTTTGGTGGAGAAATTAATTCTATTCTCTCTTTTTAAGTATTTTTTTTCATCCTCTTTTTCATTACTCATCCTTTTGTCTAGATCTCATCCAGCAAAAGATCGTGAATCACACTCGTAGGTGAAGGCTAAAATTATTAAATTCCTCGGCGGACCTCCTTTGGAGAAATTAAAACCGTAACCTTCCTCTTTTAAGGAGGGATGAACTGGAATTCTAACAATCCTCCTTTATTTCCTTTCAGCCGCGAGTTTTAGTGTTTTTATTAAAAAAAGAAAAAGAATTATTCTAATGTTACTCCAAAGATCGTCTTCTTAAACAGAAGAGAAAACGCTTCGCTCTATAGCTAACCAATTTCCAATCGCTGACAAAGAACGATTTATATTTTCCATTTTAAAGAATGCTTATCACCGATAGAAAACATTAAATGCATACAAAATATAAATAAACATAAAAAGTAATAAAAGTATAGATGAACTTTAAAACTAACACTTCAAACTGAGAAAAAAGAAAAAAAGATATATTCCTGTAAAATATAAAAATATTTCTTGACGCATTAATTAAACCTCGCTCATGTTAGCAATTGTTCGTACATAACAAACTTGTTGGACGTCCAATATCGAACGAGTCGTGCGATATTAATTCTGTACACCTTTCAAACGATGCGCTTAATCCCTCTTAGGCAAGAGATATTTGTGAAACAACGTCGGGGTACGGCGTATCCTTTGTACACACACAGAACGACTATAGGGTCGGTCGAGTTTGGGATGTACATCAGCGGGAAATAACGCGGATATCGTTGAATCTGGTACAGGCCCCAGGCGGTTCCCGCTCGTTCCGGGCTCTTGACGCCTGTAAAGGAGCTTCGGATTACCTACAGACATTTTCCAATTGCTCATTTTGAGGTCTCGGTAATCCCTGCCGGTGACATGGGTTTTTGCCCCATCACCCCTGTTTACGGTGCACGATACCTTCGCTTTATCTTCTTCGGGCTGACCGACACGTGGACAAAGTCAAACATCGATAATGGACATCGTCTTTGATGGTGTACACAGGGATACATTTATCACGGGCCATGCTATGCGATACGATGTAACGTACTTCTACAATGTACTTAGTATTACGATTTTATTCCACAGTTCTGTGTGCGTACGTCTGGGTATCGTGCAAAAGTGGGATTAATTTTGTGAAATTGTTTTAACAGTATAGTTGAAGTTAGAGTAATTTCTGATAGAAGTTTCGTTGAATTTGTTGCGGTTTTGTTAAAGGGGATTTTCCGTGATTTTCTGTGAAAAATATAAATCAAGGTTTGTCTCCTTTGTATTATGTACTTTTTTTATTATAATACTATAAATCTTTATTTCTATTTTTTCGGTGCAAGTAAGTATATTTTAATCGTCGGTAGTTCCAGTGTTAATCAATTATAGGATCACGCTATTTTTATTATTTCGATAACAGTTAATGGAACGTAATAGTATTCATTTGAAATAAAAATATGGAATTTCTGCGGAGTATTATCAAAGTATTATCAAAGTGAACGATTTCGAGCGAGAGTTTTTTTTATCATTCTCTTATTATATTAAAATGCTTATCTCGAAATTCAGTCAATTTTATTCACTCGGACAGTGTTTCATCATATTATTTGTATTTACAAATATTTTCATTCGGAGGGAAATTGAGAGACAATCTCGAACGTGTTTCAATTCAACCATCGAGAGGGAAGTTGGCGGTTTTGTCTGTAAAATACGTGTTCAGAGAAGCACGGAGCGCGTGGAAGCGAATTTTTGAAGTACAATTAAAACTTCCGCCACTCGAAACTTTTCAACCGGCGGTTGGACTTTTATTTTAATTCCTCTAATGCGACCGAGAACAATTTATCCGTGTGATCGGTGTTCCGTTCTTGTGGTCAGCTAATCGAGTCGCTGTGAAACGCGAAGCAACTTTTTTTTCACAATCGAATCTTTGTGCCGTTCATCCCACTTGATTCGGTTGATACTTTAATAAAATGAAAGAAGATTACAGTCAGCCAACCGCGATGAAAAGTTTCGTCAAAATAATACGGAAAAATGGGAATCAGAGACAGTTCACGAGTCTGTTTTGCGCGGTCCGACCATGCACCGACTTGTACTACTTAAATTGTGAATTAACACGATTTATGCGCACGTGTGCGTGAATTGTGCGATGCTCGAGCATTTTATACTACGCTATAAGCTCGATCAACTTAAATTAGATCGTTGCAACGAGAAGGATAAAGCAATTTGTAAATTTATTTTTGATTTACCGGAGCGGTTTCTAATGAAAACTTTAATCTTCTCTCTTAGTTCTCACGGTTTTCATTCATCGTTCGTTGATTCGAATAAACGTTTTCAACAATTATACGGAGGTTTATTTAATGTTTACATGGTGTAATAATGTCTTCTGTAATTACGAAGTTAGGTTGCCGGGATAACAATGGTTCTTGAAAAAATTCCCGTGCAAAATGGAATTATTCCTGAGAACAATGAAAACGTCAGGAGTACCGGAGGATTTTTCTGTTAGAAGCTAAGGGAGGTGTACAGTGCGAGGTGAATACGTTTTTACTAATTTTGTATTTAAACTTCTTGGAAGATAACATGATCGTTAGAAGTACAATTCTGTTAATTTTTACAAATTAAGAGAACGCTCCAAATTCACCCATCCCCTGTATTATACTTTAAATCGCTAAACGCTTCCGTCGGAAGTAAATTTTCACAGATGAAAAGAAAATTCTAAATTCAACCACACTCTGCATTATTATACTTTAATCAATCTCATTTATATTTTTACCATTTTATTTTACTTTCTTATCCACTTTATTCTCTTCTTTTATTCGACATCATTAACTAAGCAAGACCAAAACTTGATCTACCATTATTTTTATCGCGCTATCGAAGTTAAAGCATAAAAAATGGTCTCTCCTTTTATTCGACATCATTAACTAAGCAAGACCAAAACTTGATCTACCATTATTTTTATCGCGCTATCGAAGTCAAACATCCTTTACACCAAACGATAAAAAATGGTCTCTCCTTTCATTCGACATCATTAACTAAGCAGAACCGAAACTCAATCTACCATTATTTTTATCGTGCAATCGAAGTCAAACATTATTCTTCACGCCAAACGATAAAAAATCATACACCAAGTGTGTTGTAATAATTTCGCTTAAACTTATTAATACGTCACGATGTACACGCGTCTAGAAAGTTCGCTCGCATTAGATTAGAAGGGAACGAGGACAACCTGGCGACGACTTAAGACTGGAGGACACAGAACGAAGCAGCGGGTCCCGTAACTTTCCGCCAGAAACTTCGCCGACCGAATTCGATAAACAATAAACTTTCCGACGCGTGCAAACTTCGAACCGCTTACGTGTACGCGCGACAGCGTCTCGAAGAACGACTCGCGTGCCTTGCTGGTGACGCTTTAATAGATTAACCGTTAATCTCGTTTCGTTTTACAGTTTTACACTGACACACTTTGTCCTTTGACAAACATTAATAAATTGAAAAATTTTGGCAACCAGTTTTGTACGACAGCGGAAACTTTGGATTGCCGAAGTTTGAAGTTTGAAGTTTGAAGTTTGATGTTTGAAGAAAAATTGATTTTAAATCGCTGTTTGTGAAGAACGCGTTTCTTTTATTTATTTGTGTCAGTAATAGTAATTACAGTTGGATTCAATTATTATAATCACGGATAATATTATTAACCGGGTATTGCTATCATAATCAGTCGGTTCCGAAATACTCTGTGTAAAATTAGTTAAAAGTAATCCGCCTATTACATTAAAACTTTGGATATTGTCATCGATTATAATAATTATGCTTGGGGAGAAACAATAAGAATTTTTAGCAAATTTAATTTTTTTTTAACTTATTTTTAACCGAAGCATGCCTTTAATCCTTTACACGTAAATAGATATTATCCTGAAACATACTTTTTGATAATAAAAATATTTATTTCGGTTATTCTTATAAAAAATTGCGAATTTCAAAGAGATTGTTACAAAGCGGATTCTACCGTATATGTTACAAACCAAGACTGCACAATTTCTTTCTGGATAACAACCATATAAAATCCTTCAGTAATCTTCTTATTGATTCAAAATTAATATTACAGATATTAATAGAAATTTCTTTTAATTTAATTATCCATTGAAAAATTTTCCGAGATAACACAAGTTAGTCTTGTTTCATTTGACGAAGCGATATTCCGAATTGAACCAACATCGATTATCGATCGTAAATGTAAGCAGCTACGCTCGGATCGATAAAATAGAATTTATACGCGAAACCGTATCCACGTTACTCTTAGATTTTTTCCAACATAAATGTCATGGTTCGTTCGAACGTCAGATTGTGTCTGGAACGAATCCAGGCCACGGATTCTAGCGGATCTGTAACTTTATAAAATAATATTGACGTAGCATCGCTGCTATGTGTCCTGGAGATGGTGCTTTTTGGAAGATAAATAGATTTCGCGAGGTTGACGCCAGAGATAATGCTCGAACGTTTCCCAGTAGTTTCCACGTCTTCGAGGATTCGGTTTCTGCGGTTCTGTGTTTCCATGTTCTCCTTACATGTGTCTAACGCAACTACCCTGTCACTCTGCCGTTTATTCTCTAATCATTATGGTATTAACAACTTGTAAAGCGTGATATGTTGTGAGACACGAGCGAGTATTGTCCCGTTTTCACGGAATCGATGAAAATGTGTATCAATGTTAACAGAAGTGGAAAAAAAAGGATCGATATTATTGTAGGCATTAAAACGCCCTACGCATTGATATATTTTTACGCCCGATTTTTTTTTTTTTTTTTGAAAGCTTTATGAAAAAGTCGAGCAAGAAATAATCCATAAATAAATGTGTAGCGTTTACAGCATTTTATGGGACGGTATAAAAAGTAAAACCAATTTGCTGTTTCCTGTTCAACATTTTTTTTTTTATCAGCAAGGAATATGAATTGTTTTTAATTATATTTTTTTTCGACAGTCTTCACTATTCTTACAAATTTGTACTTTGAATATTTTCACTTGCAACGTTTTTAATTGTAGCGTGATATTTATAATATTTTGTTAAAACTAGTTTGTTATTTGTTGCACCGTTTCGACAGAGAATATCCTATTATTCTTCCTCTTTTCATGTTCCGAGAATGCGTCTTATATTTTCAAGCCTCAATACTTGATCTTTTTTTTTCTATCTTTTACTCGTAGTAATATTTCCTTCAAAAAGTTGCTCTATAGATAAAAAAAAAAAAAAATATAATCTTCCTCGTTTCTTTCAATCTCGAACCTTTCACTGGAAATAACATTCTCACAATCCTTTTCCAGTAGCCACTTTGCTCGCAGGACGACTCAGATTTCTCTTCGAGCCAGATATTCTTGTGGATAATAATTGGCGATATCAATTATACGCGATATCGATCGAGTCGACTCGTATTTCGATTACGGATAGTCGATGCAATTTCCGGGCAAATTGATACGAGACACAAAGTTTCCATTGGCGATGCACAGTTACAATATTTCAGGCCCGTTGAATCCGTAATCGATAATGGCCGCTGGTCGGTCACATTTTTGATGATAATTTCACGCCACCAGCAGTGTGATATTCGTATTTATGGATCGTGTATAGTACATACAGGAGGCTCGGGTAACTCGAGGTAATATCGTTACACACGACCGATACTCGTGCAAAGCAGTGCTGAGTAATTCAATACACCATACCTGCGTATGGTGTATCCGATAGTCGATGGATGAGTTTCCTTGGAAGTTTGTTTTACTCTCGACAGGAATTTCTGGTTCGAGTGAAATTTTTAAATTCGCAAAAGTGAAGGATCGCTTCAATTCACGCAGAACTCGTTTGCTACACGATTTAGAATCGTAAATGATAAAACAAAAAAATTCGCGAAACCTATTAAAAATTGTTTTAGAGTAACAGGGAACATAATTTATTTTGTGTGAGAAATGACTGAGAACTATTTTTTTTATGATCTATACAATTAATAGGAAAGTGTATAATTAGAATTCGTAAAGATTTAGTACATTGTGAAGGAAGTTTAATTTATAATTCGAATAACAGCATAGAAAAGGAAAAAATTTGTTTTCTCTAAAAAAGGTCTAAAGAGTATTTTAAATGTTTTAATAGTTGCAAAAATTGTTGCTAGTTTTAGTTTAGCTATAATTAATAAGTTTGTTCTGGAATAATTAAAAATATTAGGTAGAACGGGATAAAGGTATACGATAGTTCCCGCTATGCCAGTGGAGAGCCGTGTCTGACCACGTATCGACCTATTCTACTTACTCCGTAGCCGTACAGCAAACCGTGTCCTTTTTGCTTCAATTTTTAAATTCGGTTTAAATAACGATTCGCTAGATACACAGAGCGTTTAACAATGTATACAGAAGCTTTTTCAAGGTTCTTAGCACAGTTTAAAATTTCATTTCACACCGTCCTATCAAGCGTTGAATTATTTTCCTCCTTTAACTTACTGTTTTAAAAAATTCTAAAAAAATTGCCACGAACAATTACGATTCAGTATAATCGAAAAGGTGATTCAGTTTTGTGTGGATTTTCATGTTGGATATAAAAAATGCAAAACATACAATTATTACCTCTATACCGCTTTTCGTTCAACGCGCAAAAATGGGCGAACCGTTTTAATGATCGCGGCAATTTTGACGGTTCACTGACATTTTTAACGGCAATCTGCACATGCTCCGTTTCCACGTTCGCATCCATAGATCCCGTTCAATGGTACGCGTATCGATGAACTGGTCGTTTCGACGAGATACATAGCTGTATGCACTCAACGTATGCAGGAACATCCTGATTAACACCCCAATTATGTACACGTTCGCAACATTTCGTGCACGAAAAACGAGCCTCGGCGAATCGAGGCCTCGTGATTTTACCAGAAATTTTCCAGCTAATCAATTATACGCGACAATTCTTTTACGATGCATAAAAACGATCGTACGTTACAATTTTCTCTTTCGAACGATTTCGAACGATTATCGTGGCATTGAAATAAAGGAATATCTGTTTATTTTAGAAAAACATAAGGATAGATATAAAATAAAGCAAAAATAGTTGGACGCTAAGATAGCCTGCGGTGCGTAGGTCCTTCGATCTTCGATGTCAACGATGATCTCTTCAATTTTTCCATTCTCGGAAAATTTGTTCAAAATCTGTTCAAAATTTGTGAAAATTTCCTCACGCACCCTCACTCCCACTACTACGCACTCGGTCGAAAAAGCACTCGCAAGTCACTTGGGCTGGTCTTCGTCAGTGCCTTTCTCTTTTATGTTATTACATTCCCTATTTTGGGGAATACCCACTGTCGTGTTCTAAACTACGATACTACGCTATTTAGCCAACAAAAAAGCAGCGCAATTCCTACATACCCTCATTCGCTCGCTCGACAATTGTCCCGGTTCGTTGTCATTTTTCCCGATAATTCTATGCATGTTTAGCATCCATGCGGTCGCGTTCGATACACTGGGGAACCTCGATACGTGATATCGTTACGATACGTTCGACGCACTCGCAATCACGCGAAACCAACCTGTAATTTAATATCTCATCAACGGACAGCGAACAACGAAAACGATGGTGCATCGAAAATACGGGATCACTCGGTATTACGGGAAGGAACGCCGTTAATTTGGCCAGGTTTGGTATTGACTTTGACCGGAGTCTTCGAGACCGATGCCTTTGATTCTAAGCGGTCCGAAAGCTTTTATTAGACCCCTCTGGTAAACGATCATTTCGTTCTTACGAGCCACGATTTCCTTTTATTCGATCCCATCGAACAGCCAGCCAAGGATTCGAAAGGTGATCAAAGGTTCGGCTGATGGCTTCTAAAAGGAAACCTGAATTCCACAAATGGACCTTCTTTTTCTACTTCTTCGTCGTTGTAAATTTGCATGCGATCGCCCGCTTAGATTGCTCGCTGTTTCGCTCGAAGAAATGTTTTCTCTTCGACTCTTCGGGGAGAGCTTTCTCGGAGTTTATACGCGTGTAAGATAAAGGTTTTGAGCCATAGACCGGCTCCGACGATGCCGAGGAACCTCCGGAGACGCGATTTGTATTTTTAGAGACCATTTTTCAGATAGTAAAAGGAGTTTTTTTTTATTTAGCGCCTAACTCGAGGTCTTGTTTGAATGTCAGACGATCCTCGTACGTGGAGTAAGGAGCTTCTCGTTATAATTAAAAGTCTATTTCTTGAGTATGCGATACTTTGAGCCCTGTCGTACTCATTTCTCTGTTTAACCACGAAAATTCAAGGTTTCTAATTTAAAACATTTAGCTTGCTTTTTATGCCGAAATTTGGGAGATTCTACTCGCGTTATCTATTCAACTATAAAAATTTAGAATTCCTATCCCAAAACGCCATATTTAAGCAACAGAACACTTTACGCTTTCTTCTAACAATTGGGCGATCCTATCCTCATTACCTATTCAAATATAGAAATTACGAGTTCCTGTACCGAGACGCCATATCTTGGTCTGTCTTTTATGCAAAAACTTGGAAGATCCTATTCCTATTATCCTCAACA